>WAAG01084064.1:0-29738 GCA_013390105.1 Tichodroma muraria | reverse complement strand
ACGGGGGCGCGGGGTTGGGGGGCTTGGGGGGCACCGCTTATTCAATTCCCTTCCCATGTGTCGAGGGGGTGATGCGGGCTGAGGGGTTGGCAACAGGGACTGGGGGACCTAGTCTGTCCCAGGAACCCTCTCCTGCCCTCCCACCCCTCCGTCCCCGCTGCTGGATGGCCCNCACTGCCTGGGGTTGGTGCTGCCCGGGGGGGAAGAATGTGCCCCAAAGAATCCCTGCTGAGGATGAGCCCGTTGTAGCGCATGGCAGCCAAGCGGCTCTGCTGAGCCAGAGCCCATCCCTGGCCAAGCTGCAGCAGGAGGCTGCTTCCCACTGCCCGTGCGCTGCTGCTGGGTTTGTTCATCCTGGCAGTGACTCGCCAGTGCTCCCGGCCAGGGCCGAGTACCGGCAAGGGGAGCTGCGGGCTGGGCCCCTTGGCCTCTTTTCCTCTGCTGCATGAGGAGGGCACGGATATTTAAGGAAAACATGATAACACCATGCTCCTGTGTTCTCACCCTCTTCCTACCTGCCTACCTACCTGCTGAGATCCTGGCTCCTGTGGGACCTGCCTGGACAGGTGCAATGGGATGGCATATGCTCACTCTGTGCTGAGGAGCTGAACAGCTGCCTCCACCAGCCTGGGATGCCTGCACTGGACTCCGGTCCTGCTCGGATGGGCGTGCAAGGCTTGTGCCCCAGCACTGTCCCCCTGCACTGGCCAGCCAATGCCCCATGGCTGTGAGAGCGTGAGCCACTGCAGCCTTGTTCCCGCTGGAAGGGAAAGGGCTGGATCCTGCCCCAGCACTGCGTGGCTCCTTGGTGACTGCAGGGACTGAGTGTCCCCTGTAGTGTGGCTGTGGAGGCTGCCTGGGCCCCGAGGATGGGGTTTCCAGGAGGTGCTCACTGGGCTTTCTCCAGAGAGGGGCCTGTGCTTGCAGGCATGAGTTGGGTTTGGTCTGCAGATCCCCACAGCACCGCCTGCCCCTCATCAGGTGGGAACCACCACGCTCAGACATGGGGGATGCAGGACCCGCTGCTGGCTGGGGGGAAGGTATGTCCCAAAGCTGGGGGGAGGATATGTCCCTCAGCCTGTGTCTGCAAGGAATGGGAAGGGGATGGGCCAAAGCGGCTGTCCCCAGCCCGTTCCGCCTCCTGGCAGGCCTCTGAAGTCCATCTGTAGTCCCACACACTGTGCGGGGGCGGGATGGGGCGCAGCGGGGATGCTGCCCACCTCCAGCTTTGGGGATGGAGAGCGGGATGGTACCGGGCGGGCAGCGGGGCGGGGAGCGCAGCACCCGTGGGCTCCGCCAGCCCCCGCTCCCCCCCGTCCCTATCACCGCGGGCAGGGACCCGGCGGGCTCGGGGGGCTGGCCGGGGGCCGGGCTCTCCCCGCTCCCTCCTAGCAGCTGAGGAGTTAAAAACTCAGCCCGGGTGATGAATATGTAAGAGCAGAGCCCAGGCTGGAGCCGAGCATCTCCCGGGCTGCGGGCGCTGCCAGCGCTGCCGCCCGCCCCAGCCCAGCACCGGGCGCACTGCGGAGGGACGGGACGGGGAGGTGCNTCTCAGCCCTCCTGGGGCTGTCTGTGCTGGCAGGAGGTGGTGGGGCCAGGGCCCCCTTGGGACAGTGGGGTCTCGGGCTTCAGCCCATCCACCGCACAGACCTGCACCACCGGGAAACGCCAATGAGGACGAAACCTCTGAGCGAACTGGCGCTGCCGTCCCGGGCCGAGGCGCTGGGTGCTCACCTGCATCCGGGCCAGGCTGGGGCGCCCAGCACTACCTTGGCTCGAGGGCTGGTGCGTGCAGGTCTGAGGATTTCCCAGGAGTTCTGCTTGCCCCTGGACCCCAGGATTTCTGCTCTGGGGACCGTCGGAGTCCTGCCTGCACTGTCCCGCTCCCAGTTCTCCTCTGGGGCTGGCGTCTCCTGTACCACTGCAGTGAGACTTTGGATGCAGTGCCGCAGACTGGGGCCTTGGGCAGCACAGGTGGAGGCCGGCAGGGCTGCCTTTGTCCTGCTGGCCCGAGCGGCTGGGCTGGCACGAGAGCGTGGCTCGGCTCGGCTCGGCTCGCCTGCAGCCGGCCCGATGGCGTGGCCCCTCGGCCATCAGCTGGGACCGCTCACGTGGGCTGGGCCCGGGCAGCGCTGGGTTGTTCTGTGCCTCCTGCCAGGAGCAGAACAGGGAGCTGAGGAGGGAAGGGGTGCGCTCCCCAGCTCCCTCTGCAGAGCTGATGGCCCTGGGTGGATGTGCAGCCAGCAGAGCAGGAGCAGGGCGACAGCTTTCTCGGCATCCCCTCGGTGTCCCTGTACCTGCTGCGCCAGCACGTGTCATCCAGCCNCAGCTCTGGCTGAGGTGGCCCTGAGTGACGGGACCAACCCCCATCCCACAGCGTGGGCTCGGGCCTGCCCACCGCCCGCCTGCCGCCGCTGCCAGCCCACCCGCGGGCGCACCGGGCAGGGCAGGGCAGCTCCCCTCGGCTCCCGCTCGCCCGCGGCTGCCGGGGGCCGCTGCTGTGGGGTGAGGGGCTGCCTTGGCTCCCCAGGATGGGCATGGGGGGATGGCCCCACAAGAGCTGGGGAAGGAGCACGGTGAGCAGTGAGGTTCGGCTGCCTTGGAGCAGCGATACTGAGGGAGGTTTCCCTGTGAAGCGTCTGGGGGAGGCAGGGAGGGTGCGAAAACACTAGCGCCAAAAATAACCGTGATGAACACAAGTGTTGGCGGGACCCCGGGCTGCACTGGGGGATGTCCTCATTGTCGGGGGGTTGGACACGGCCGTAGGTGGGTTTGGGGAAGGGTGCCTGTCTCCATCACCTGCCCTGAGCTCTCCTTTCTCCTGCAGGACAGTGGTGTTACGACTCACAGGACCCCCAATGCGGTGAGTGGTGCCAAGTGTGGGTGTGTTGGGGCTACGCAGGGCTCAGACCCTCGTGTCTCCCCACAGTGCCCAGCTGAGAGCACCCTGGGCAGCATCAGCAAGGCCCAGTGGGGAGTGTGGCATGGAAATGGGCAAATCCCCCCCTCTCCGTGTCACACAAACGTGGGAATGGTTGGAGGAGCTTCACTTCCGGGGGTGTTGATGTAGAGACTTGACAAACACCTGAGGCCCTTGGAGCAACTCAGCCCCACGCCTCACCTCAGCCAGGTCCAGGTGCTCCTGGGGCAGCTCCAGCTTTCCCCCTTCCACCTGAAACAAAATAAGTCCAGGTTTTAAAATACGCTCTTAGAGACCCAGTGCAGGCAGCAAGGGGGACTGGGGGTGTGGAGCCCGTCTGAGGAGGGACAGCTCCCTTTGAGGAGGCAGCAGTCCTGCCTGGACGGGGAGGGAAGCATGGCTGGGGGCACTTTGTCTCAAAACATACAAATACAAATTACAAATAGCTTGTAAAAGGTTAATTAAAGATCATCAAGCATTTAATCAGCTGTTACGGCCCAACTGTTTTATAGCTCTTGGGTTTACATGCCCTGTGGCTTGTGAGTGTGGATTGCTGGGCTCCGCTCATCCCTGTCGGAGCGAGGCTCGGTTTTACCCGGTTTAACGCTGCCGGGCTGGCAGCGAGGGCAGGTTTTGGCAGGGCAGAGGAGCCGGTGGGAAGCGGCTGGAGCAGCGTGGAGCCGGCTGTGTGCCTGCAGCAGAGCCATGTGGAATGGCCCCTCATTGAAGGCACCCGGTAATCTGTGGGGCCACCCACATACACCGTGCCAGGAACCTGGTGGGATGGCGGCATGGCCAGGCTGCAGCTCCCGGGGCTTCCAGGCAAAAAGTTGCCTGAAGTAATGAGAGTTCAACGTAAAGGGCAAGGGCTGAGCCTGGGGGGGCAGGAGGTGGGATATAGCCCACAAGTGTCTGTGGTTTTGTCTACCCAAGAGGAAGGTAAACGTCAGAGCTGAACCATGGGGCACTGCTAGGGAAACAGTTCCCCAAACCCTGGCTGTAGGCAAAGGTGGCCCAGCCATAACGTGTGTGCGAGAAGAGCCAACAGTGCCTGCTGGGATGTGCTGAGCTCCCCTGGGAATGGAAATGCCCTGAGAGGACAGGGAGGGAGGGAGCCCTGAGGGAGCTCCTGTTCCCCAGCTGGGGCTGAGCCCAGATACTGGCAGTGCTCACACCTCTATCCTGGGCTGCACCAGGAGGAGGAGCGTGGTGCCGCGGCAGCTGCACGGGAGCAGTGGACGGCAGGGGTCTGTCTGGCTACATCCTACAGCTGTGGCTGCCACAAGTGTTGCAAGAAGAGATGATGTTTCAGCCATGGGGACAAGCCACGTATATGGGCTGGTTGTGTGGTCTGGCCATGGTGGCAGTCATGGGGACCCTGCTCACAGCCCCCAGGCAGCACTGTGGGTTTGCAGTGGGTTCAGTTGGCTGCCAGCACTGCTGTGTCCTCACCCAGCTTCTGCCATGGTGACCCCCCACCCCAGGAGGTGCTGATGGGCATCGTGTGGTCAACCTGTGTAGGATTTGCCCCAGGATGAGTTGTGCGGCCAGGTTGCACTGTCACCTGTCACAGCTGGACAGAACCAGCGTGAGTAGGTTAAACGTGCTAAAACCCGGGCAGAAGGGGCAGGGAGAAAAGCTTGCCCTTACCAGCATCAATGTGGACTCTGCTGCCAGGCTAAATATAGCCCCTGGCCCCTCGAGGAAATCCTGCTGAATTATGGATGAGGCTGCAATAAGCCCCTGCTCATCAATAGGAAGGAAACTTAGCCAGGCAGGAGAGCAGTTCCCATGGGATGCAAGAGAGCACGGGCCGGGCTGGCAGCGACAGCAGGGCTGGTTGGGGACACAGCCACCCGTGGCCTTGTGTCCCCCTCTGGGGCAGCGGTGGTTTGCTGGCTGCCCGTGGTGCCCCTGATCCTCCTCTGCAGGGCCCAGCCACTGGAAGGAGCTGAAAGCCACGTGCGGTGGCAACAAGCAGTCCCCTGTGAACATCGACAGGCGCCGGCTGCAGCGGGATGGCAGCCTCGGGGACATCCTCTTCGAGGGTTACGACCAGGCTCCCCCTGGCAAGTGGAGGCTGACAAACAACGGGCACACAGGTGCGTGCTGGAATTGGGCACCTTCCCCTGTCCTAGCTGCCCAGTCACCATCCTGACCGGGGCTTGTCTCTGGTGCCACTCCCGAGTGCTGCAGGATCCCACGCAGTTTAGTGTTAGTGCTGGGATGAAGCCGGGGGAGAAGGAGCTGTGCCAGGGTTGTTCCCCATCCTAAACCTCCCCTCACCCTGTCCTGCTGTGCTTGCAGTGGTGCTGAACCTGGCGAGTGAGTCGGCCTCTGAGCACATCACCATCAGTGGCGGGGGCCTCCCCGGCAGGTACCGTGCGATCCAGCTCCACTTCCACTGGGGCAGCCCGGCCGGGAATGGTTCCGAGCACACCCTCGACGGGCGCCAGCTCCCCATGGAGGTACGTGAGAAAAAGCCCCCATCATGTTCTAGGTCGCCCAAGCCCTTGGTGTGGTGGGAAGGGGTGATGCTGGGGCACCTCAGGCCGTCATGCAGCAGGTGACTGGACTGTCCAACTCTGCACTGGTGGGTTCAGCTGTGCTCCTGCACAGGCACCTGGGGGGTGAAAAAGCAGCTGATGTGAGACTTGAGGTGTTTCTTTACCATGCATGGGCCATGCTGCTTCATCCAAGGCACTCAGTGGGGTTTGGGGGGCTCTGTGCCCTGCTGGGACCACACACTGAGCTAGTGAATGCAAGTGAGAGCAAGCAGGAGCATGCTGTGCCAAGCACATTGGGATCCTTCTGGATGAAAGAGGCTCTGCGCCTCTAAAATATTCATTATCTGCCAGAGGAAAGCAGAATTTATGTTCTGTGTCTGGCGAGCACCCCGGGACTGCTGGCCCCCTTTTGCACACCCTTCAAAGGATGCTTGCTTCTTTGGGGTGCTTTGATCCTCCAAGCTCCCACCCCACAAAAATGCCAATAGGACCAGAAGGGCTTTACTGGGAGAGGTTGACTCAGAGTCTGGCCATCCCAAGCTGGCTGGGAGGATCCATAGCAGAATGTCCTGCTGCCAGGGTGTTTGCTGGGGACAGTTGTGCATGCCTGACTCCTCTGTGCTTTCCTCAGATGCACATCGTCCACATGAATGACAAGTACCAGACCCTGGTAGAGGCCAAAGGGCATCCCAATGGGCTGGCTGTCCTTGGCTTCTTCTTCCAGGTGGGTCTGCAGGGGCCCCCTAGAAACTGGGTGCTGGTGGTGTGGCTGTCCTGAGGGAGTGGGAAGGGGCAGGAAGGCTGAGTCAAGGCCAGGAGAGGCTGGGGAACCCACTGACTGTGCAAGAGAAGGCTGGCTGGGAGCCCTTCCCCACTGCTCTGCAATAATGTGAGGCGGGGCTGGCTCTGCTTGCGGTTGCTTGGCAGGACAGGATGACCCAGCTCTGCCCTGCTCAGGCTCTCCCTGACTTCAACCACTTACTCTCCCCGTACACAGGTCTCTGAAACCACTAACACCAACTACAACACCATTGTGGTGGGGCTGAGGAACGTCTCCCACGCTGGTGAGTCGCCTCCTCTTTGGGGCAGGGCAGGAAAGGGGAGACCCTACTGTGGGAGGGCAGGGATGCACCCCAGTGGGCTGGGTGGGCGAACCTGCCCGTGTCTGGGTTCATCTACTGAGGGGAAATTGATGGGGGTGGCCCTGCTGTCCCCACCACATCCCTGGCAGGGGACAGGCTGAGTGCCCCTGCCTTGCCCCACAGGGGACTCTGTGGATTTGGCCTCCACCTTCCGCCTGAGCACGCTGCTGCCACGTGCTGGCCGGCTCTCCGGCTACTACCGCTACCAGGGCTCCCTCACCACCCCCGACTGCAGCGAGGCCGTCGTCTGGACTGTTTTTGAGGAGCCAGTGGAGATTGGCCGGGAGCAGGTACTGGCATGTACAGCCCCGCGTGCCAGCACCCGAAAGGCTGGATCCCCAGGGTGACCTCTCTCCTTGTCCTTCCTGACCCTTGCGCAAGAGCATGGGGAAAGTCATCTCTATAATAATGCTCCTGGCAACTTGGCGATGAATTAATTTTGTGAAGGTTAAGTAATGGAGATGTGGCTACCTGCCAGCGGGGAGAAATCCCATCCATACTGCTCTCCTGCCCAGCCTAGGCATTCAGAAAGAGAAATGGGAGTGAATCCATTGAAGCTCAGTAGAGGCTCCAAGGGGATGGATGGATGGATGGATGGATGGATGGATGGATGGAAGGAAGGAAGGAAGGAAGGAAGGAGTTCTCCTCTGCTGCTCAAGCATCTTAGTAGATATGTTTTCTTGAGGGAGTCATGGGCCAGCCACTCTCTAAGTGCTCATTGTCAGCACCAAAACACAATTAGGTCCTTTGAAACTCATGATCTGATCCCTGTAAGGACCTGCTTCTGTGCTTACCTATGGGTCTGGCTTCAGGAGAGCAGTGGGGGGTGGTGGGAGGACACCCACTGGTGTGGGGCCATGCCATGGGTCCTGTGCCATTGGCAGCGGGGCAGTATGAGGGGGGCTGACAGTGGTCAGGGGTGTGGGTGCCTGGCAGTGCAGCTGCCCACCATCCCCCTCTCCCTGCGCAGCTGAAGGCATTCGTCAGCACCCTCCACTTCCCACTCGAGGGATCGTTGCTCCTAAAAATGATCAACAACTTCCGCCCGCCGCAGCCTCTCCGCAGCCGGAAGATCTTTGCCTCCCGGGGGGCCACAGCCAGTGGTGGGTCCCTGCACGGGGGCCACCAGCAGCTCCTCTCTCCCCTGCTCCTCCTGGCCCTGCTCAGCCTCTTCTTGCCAGCCCCATAGGGTCTGGCCCTGCTGCAGTAGAGATGGAGGTGATGCATCTTGTTTATGGGAAATGGGAAACAACCAGAAAAAAGCACGTTGAAACCTTGGCTGGGCAAAGATTTTGTGAACGTGCCTCTCTGCAGAGGTGAATCTCTGCAAGCCTGGAGCTGCCGTGGATGCCCCTGTAGATGGGCAGCGGGAGCTGCTGGCAGGAGGATGCTGTATTGACTGGAATAAAGCCAAGGTCCTCGTCAGTGGGTTGCTGCCTCTTTTTTGCTGGCTCTGTGTCCCTCTGCCATCTGGGGCAGGTGCTCAGCATGGCACCGTGGGGTCAGTGGGGAGCGAGCTGGGGATGGTGTCTGGGTGGCGTTCAGGGATATCCCCTGCGTGGTGGTGCAGGTGGGCAGGAAAGAGCCAAATCCCGGCCCTGGCTCAGGATCCATGCAGTCCCTGGGCTGCAGACGGTGCCCTGCTTTCCCCAGGGCTGGGGCTGGCTGTTGGAGGGATGGAGGTACTGGGAACCCAGCACCTGCAGTGCCCTTGTGCAGGACACAGGGATCTCTCCACGGAGCTTATTTTTTGCTGGCAGGAACAACTGCAGCTGCCGGCGCTGCCGGGACAGTGAGTGGGGTGGTTCATAATTAATGTGCTGGAGCTCCAGGCATGTTCCCATCTTCTCCTAAATCATGGGTGAAGAGCACAGGCCCTTATCTGGGAGAAGAGCGGAGCAGGCTGAGGTTTTTCATCATTTCTGGAGGGAACCACTGCCAGTGCCGGGCTCCAGCCCCCAGCCCCAGCAGCGGCCGCACCACCCGTGGGTCCTGAGCTTCCCCTGGCGGGAAGCCCTCGCTGCAAGAGGCTCTCGGTGGGTGGAGGGGCCCCGGCGCAGACCGCGGGTGCCCACGCCGGGGGATGTGGCTCTGTGATCCCCTCGGAGCCGCGGGACACGCGGGGGACACGCCGGACACGCGGGGGCGCNTGCCCCGTGTGCTTCTGTCCCCATCTCCGACACCGCCAGCCGTGCCCCGTGTGCTTCTGTCCCCATCCCCGACACTGCCACATGTGCCCCGTGTGCTTCTGTCCCCATCCCCGCCACTGCCAGCCGTGCCCTGTGTGCTTCTGTCCCCATCCCTGACACTGCCACATTTGTCTTGTGTGCCTGTACCTCGTGTCCCTGTGTCCCTTGTTCTTGTGTCCCCTTCCCTGCCACTGCCACCTGCATCACGTGTCCGTGTGCCTGTGTCCTTGGGGGTGCTTTCCTTTGTATCCCTGTGCACCTATCCCTTCGTGTCCTCATTCACTTTTCCCCTCTGCCCCTGTCCCCTTGTCCCCTGTGTCCTCATGCCCCTGTGCCCCATGTTCTCCTGCTGCTGTCCCTTGTGTCCTCATACAACCGTTCCTTGTGTCTCCATGCCCCTGTCTCCTGTGTCCCCCGTGCCTCTGGCTCCCATGGCCTCTTGCCACCGTCCCCCACGTCTGGATGCCATTGTGCCCTGTGTCTTTATGTCCCTGGCCTCAGTGTTCCTATGCTCCCTCTGGCCTACCACCCCCCTGCTGTGCCTTGTCTTCCTCCCATGTCCCATTGTGTCCCCCTCTGTGTTTCCTGCCCCTTCATGTTCCCATGTCCTCCATTCTGTCTCTTCCTTCATGTCCATCCATGTCCCACCATTCCCAGCTGCACTGCCCAGCTCCAGCCCCTTGTGCTCAAAGGCCACAGGGCAGCTGCCCCACGGACAAGCCCAGGTCCAGCCCAGGGTGGGCCCAGCCCCAGCTGGCGAGAACGGGGGCCCAGTCGGCCGTGGTGAGCCCAAGTGGCTGCAGCCCCCCAGTCCACTCCAGCACCAGGCCAGGGTGTGAGGGGCACCCAGCCAGTGGGACCAGGTGCCTGCCCAAGGGGACCACGGAGGACACAAGCTGTGGCTCCCAATGGCATCGGGGACCAAAATGTTGGGCAGTAGCTCTGGGATCAGGCACTCCACAGGGTCCCCATCACTTGGGGGACCTATCCTGGCTGGCTGTGGTGTCCCCAGCAGAGGACAGTAGTGGAACTGGGTGGCACTAGTAGTGGGTCTGGCAGCAGAAACCTCTGTTCAGCTGGGCACCAAAACCACCCCAAAGGCTCAGCGCAAACTGGGCAGCCCTGCTGAGACCCGAAATCTGGGGAGGTGTTGTGACTCTGCTGGGAATGCTGGGCTGCCTGAGGAAGAACATGGCAGTGCACCCCCCTCCCATGAGCCATTGCTGAACTGGGGCCAAAACCCAGCTTTTCCCGCTTTTGCCTTGCCTTTGGCACGGCCAGGCAGCCGTGCTCGGGGTGCCACGTGCTGGAAAGTTTGTGCCAAGGCAGTGGAGTGTGACGAGGCCGGGGCTATTCCTGGCTCCCAGCTGATGTTTGGCCGAAGCGGGCTCTTGGTTTTGGTGGGCTGTAATTTTAGCAAGGGCTATTTCCAGGCTGCGGGGCTGCGGTCGAAACAGCTGCCTGTGAGTGTGCCTGGCTCAGCTGGGGGGCTGTGATTGTGATGTGCATCAGCACCCCCTGCCCACAGCCAGCCCGGGGGGTCCAGCCAAAAGTGCCCAAAACATGGCAGAAATGTTTAAAATTGGTGGTTTTTCCCCGCAGTGGCTGCAGAGGAAGGGGAAAGGGCTGTGGCTCTGGCGTGGGGCCGGCAGCATGTGCACAGGGTGGGGAGCTGTCGGTGATGCTGTCACTGGCTGGGGTAGGAACCCAGAACCCTTACAGATGGAAAAGCTGTCTAAGATCATACTGACACTGCCAGGTCCAGCCATATCCCTGAACATCACATCTTACAGGATGCAGGGTCCAGCCCCAGTGGAGGAGAGCACCCAATTCTCCTCCACTCCCCCTCACCGTCTGCTCTGCACACCCTGGCTGTGGAGAGGGAAAAAGGCAAATTTGGCTAAAAGTCCTCCCTAATTGGGTGAGCCTAATGCTTCTGCTCCTTCCCGAGGGCCTGGTGAGGACTCTGGCAGCCACCCCCATCACACCCCTCAGCCACAACTGCCACCACCTTGTTGTCACCATGCCGCCAACATTCCCTACCTAGAAATTTCTTAACATTAAACTAAAAAGTCCCACCCAGGGAGTCATAACAAGGTCTGCAATTCAATGACCATGTTTGTCCAGACAGGGAGCACCAGCCCTGTGATCAAATCTCTCTATCAGCACACCTGACTGGGGATCAGCACCTGTTTACCTCAAATATGGGAGAAAACAAGGGTTTGCTGAGTCCCCAGACCAGGCTGAGGCTCTCCTGGGAATTACATTTTACTACCACAATAAAATTGAAATAATAAATATTTTGAGGCAGCTGAAAGGTGTTTATTTTTGAGTTGGTTCAGCTTGTTTACAATCTGCTTACAAGCCTGGGCACTTATCTTTGGGGCTGTTTACTGGACTCCTCCCCGGGCTCTGGTGTGGTTTCATACACATCTAAATAACCCCAGCAAGGGGGTACCTTCCTGCCAGCTGCGTGCCCTGGCAGTTGCTGTTTTGACACAGTTATGCAAATGATTGCTCTCGTCTTCACAAATGGGCTTGAATGCTCAGATCGTGTTTTCGAGCACACCAGCCTGAAACATTTATTTATTTCATTTAATTCCCTTTCAATTGCAGGGCCATAAACCTTGGTCTTGTGCTCTCTGGCTATCTCCAGCTGGGGTTTTGACCCAGAGCTGCCCAGAGGTGTTTGATAGTATTTCGCCATTCATGACTTGTATTTCATAATTTATATATTGTATTTTATTAATTTATAACATGTATTTTATTAATTTATAACCTGTGTTTTATTTCTCAGACTTGGGGGAACCTGCCCCCATATTTTGTGAACCTGGAGGCTGCCCCTGTACCCTGCAACATGTAGGACTGAGGGATGACCCCAGAGAAGGGGCTGCCTTGGCAGCAGGCAGGGACTGATTAGTTTAATTCAGTAAATGAGTGAGTAAATTCAGGGTGACCTGAAGGCAGGGTAGCAGCTGGAAGCTGTTCAGGCTGGTGCCCCTGTGGTGGTGGCACAGGGAGACAAGGTCACAATGTGAGCAGTGTCAGGGTCTTCCCTGGCCTCAGAGCCCACGGGCGTGGGGTCAGTGGTGCCCAGCCCAGGGGCTGGATGCGCTGGGATCACTGGAGGGGGTGTCTGTGCAAATGTCTGCACATACCTGTGCAATGTCTGTGCACACACGTGAGTGTGCATGTGTACAGCAGCTGGGACATCCCACACCAGGGCAGGCACCACCCTGTCAGGCAAGGCCCCACTGGGCACCCTGTCAGGGACCCTCCAGGGGACAGGAGGGGTGACCCTGGCCTGGGCACACTTACTCTGCTATGGCACAGAGTCTTGGCACAGCCTTGGCCCCAGCCCCCAGTGCATCCCTGATTCAGCACCACCCACCCTGCCAGTTTTGGGGCAGCATCATGCCACCCCAAGACCTTTCCCCCATCTCAGCGGCTGATGTCCTGCACAAGGTGATGACCCCCAAGGTGAGAGCCCAGCGAGGCAGGGACACAGAGCTGGCCACCATCTCAGGGCTGAGCCGGCTCGGGCTCGGCCGCGTGGCGCTCACTTGCCTTCACACGTCAGCACCCACTGGAGACAGTTTCGCTTCCTTTTTTGGGGTACCCTTTTGAATTTCTGATTGGGCACTGTAGTGGGTGAGGAGTAAATTTAGCCAGGGGATGCCCCACAGCCCCACAGCTGCATGGTGGGGCTGGCTGGGGGAAAACGGGGGGCCAGTGCTGGCGTGGCACACTCTGGGCTCTGCACAGCCTTCCCCAAGTCCTTCAGAGAAGACGGCTATGTGAGCGGAGGGTGTGTCAGGATGGGGTGCAGGAACCAGCAGCACTCTCCAGGTGCTCGGGGCTGCAGCCCCCTGGCTCAGGCACTGCAGGGGCCATGGCTGTCACCCGGGCTTGGCACAGCTGTAGCACCAACGCGAGGGGACTTGTGCCATCCTCCCACTGCCGTCCCGGTGGGTCTGGCTCTGCCCCACTCCCCCCAGCCTGGGCTGGGGCTATTCTGGGACTTGGCTCTTGCTTTCGAGTTTCAGCCCTGCTGCCTCCAGGAACGCGGCTGTTTGTGTGGCGCAGCTGCGCTGCGGGCAGGAGGGACCCATCCCCTCCTCTCCGGCTGTGCCACGCCACCCGTGTCCCTGCAGACGAGGTGTTTCATCAGCTCCAGGTGCACTCTCTCCACTCCTGCCACGTCCCCACAAAAAGAGACCCCACCTCCTCCTGGGAAGAGACGTTGGGGCTTGCCTGGCCTGGGGAAATCACCCAGTGATGTACAATATTAAAAGCAGATCAGGGCTGTTTTTTGGGGCACAAATGTGGCCAGAGGTGGCTGTCATGGAGGGGATCCAGGGAGGGTTTGGGGACCAGAGCAGAGCTTTGTGCTCGAGGTCTGTGGCAATGGTTTGGGAGCGAGGGTTGCAAGAGCTCCTATGGTCCCACACTTCTTTGCCTACATTCCTGCATCCCTCACAGTTCTCAGCTGTGGGACCCCTCCAAGCCCATGGTATCCAAACCCCCAGGGTTTATCAAATGGCCCCTGGAAGCCTTGTTAAGCCCTCACCTGGGAGCCTCAGCCTCGGAGAGCAATTCTCACCAAGCCCCAACCCTTCATGGGATCCACTGCTTCTCTGCAGCTAATTAAAGCCTTCCTGAAGCATCTCATTTACTAAATTAGATCCCCCTCATTTTAAAATTACTGGCAAGCTGGGAAAATGAGAAAATAAATGACTGTTAAAATTGCAATGCAGGAGCTAGCAGAGTGAGAGCAGGAGCTGCAGCTGGGGAGGGAGGTTTCGGTTCTGCTCAGCGCATCTGCTCACCAGACACCCCCAGCGAGGGTGGCATGGGAGTGGATCCAGATTGCTCTTCCCAGGCACTGCTTCCCTCCCTGCCATGGGATGGATCAGGCCCTGCATCCCTCTGTGATTCCCAGCCGAGGCTCTCTGGCCCTGCTGAAGGCTTGTTAAGGGTAAAACTCTGGCTGGGAATTTGCCAAGTTGCAGGCAGTGGGGGAGGATGGGAGCCCTGGAGGGGCCAGGGCCACTGATCTATAATTAATCAGGCTTTTTTTCTTGACAGTTGTTGCTTATGGAAAAGATTTAGAAAAATCTTTTAATCAATAATTAGTGAGGTTTCCTGCCCCCTGAGTCAGAGATGTGCCTGTGCTCTGCCCACACAGACCTGAGCTGAAGCGAGACCCCTGCTCGTGCTCCAGATTGAACCCACAAAAGCTGGGGCCAGTGTGCTGTGACCAAGGAATGGGCTTTACTCAAGAAATGTCAAGATGAATCTCTGGACATGGGGAAAGCATTGCCCTGCCACCCTCCTCCAGTGCCCCTCCCCAGAAATGTGGCATTTCTCAGGGTAAAACCTGGCAGCACAGTTGGGATGTGGGGTCCTGTGTTAGCTGTCATTCACTGCAGCCTCAACCACTACTAAGGAGATTCAACAACTGCTGGAATTGGTAATTACTGAGTCTTGATCTTTGCAGCGGAAAAGAAGTGAACATCCTTCCTGGCAGCAGGTCTCGGTCATTGGGGCATTTCTGGCTGGCAGAGTCCCAGGCAGCACCACAAGGCTGGGGATGAGATGCCAAAGGCAGGGGTTTGCCGGGAAATAACCTTGCTTGAGCAAGGAAGGGGATCAGTGAGAGTGTGGAGGAGCTGCTGCCATCTCTGGGCTCTCATTCCCCAGCACTGTCCAGCTGGAATGGATGGATGCATGCATGGATGTGGCCGTGCTGCAGGGACCCTGACCTTCAGGACCACCCCCAGGAGCTGGCCCTGCACCTCTGCTGCAGTGGGCACTCTCTGCTCAGGAAACTGTGTTAAGGCAGCTTGTCTTGAAACACAGAGGGGCAGATCTCTCCATTATCTGCCCTTCCTTCTTTTCCTTGGCTCTGATGCAGGCTGATCCTGCTGCAGGCTCTTTCTTTGAGGTTAGCAGCAGCTTGGGAGTCTGGCCTGTGCATGGGTTTGCTCTGTAGCGATGGCATTTGGGATTTCCTGGGAAAACCATGAGCTTGTCACCCCACACATGGGAAGGGACATTGTGACTGCCCCTGAGCAGGGTGATGGGAAGGGGGTGTTTGTCCTATATGCATGGGGCTGTTCCATGGCAAGGCCTCCTCTGCCCAGCTGAGAAGGATAGAGCGTGATTAAAGCCAATGAAGTTGTTTTGGAGCATGAGGTGCCTTTTGGCAGCTCAGGTGGGGTCAGGGCCTGCTGCCAGCTCCCTGACAAAAAGCAGGAGGGAAGGGACACTGTGCTCTCCTGTCAATACAGGCTGGGGCACGAGGGAATTGACAACAGTCCTGCTGCAGAGGATTTGAGGCAATCAATGGATAATGACCTGGCAATGTGCACCTGCAACCCAAAAAGCCAGACATATCCTGGGCTGCAGCAAAAGCAGTGAGGGCAATGGTTTGAGGGAGAGGATTCTCCCTCCCCCTGTACTCTGCTCTGGTGAGGCCTCACCTACAGTGTTGTGGAATCCAGCTCTGGATCCCACAACATAAAAAGGACATGGACCTATTTGGGTTAGTCTAGAGGAGGCCACAAAGTTCTCAGAGCACTGGAGCACCTCTGCTATGAGGAAAAGATGGGAGAGTTGAGACTGTACAGCCTGGAGAGAAGGCTCTGGCAAGACCTTGTAGCAGCCTTTCAGTACTTGAAGGTGGCTTATAGGAAAGATGAAGACAGATTTTTAGCAGGCCCTGATGCAATAGGACAAGACATAATGTTTCTTAACTAAAGAAGAGTCAATTTAGGCTAGATGAAATTAAGAAATATTTTACTGTGAGAGTGGTGAGGTGTTGAAACAAGTAGCTGAGGGAAGCTGCCATGGATGTCCCATCCCTGGAAAGATCCAAAGTCAGGCTGAAAGGGGCTCTGAGCAACCTGACCTGGTTGACATCACTCCAGGGAGCTTGGACTGGATTACTTTTAAAGGTCCCTTCCAACCCAACCCAACCCATTCTAGGGTTCTATGATTCTCAGAAAAAGAAGTCCCCAGAAGATACTTGCAGGGACATGTGGCAATCCAAAGCCTGGTGGAGCAAGGCACTCCACTGGCACAGCCTGGGGAGTGGGATGTGGTGGGGCCATCCCCCCTTTCCCAAGAGGCTGGTGAGGGACACCTCCCCCACAACTGTACACAGCGTGGCTGGGTGCTTCCAACCCCAGTCCCTGGTGTGGCTCCTGGCTGCCCTGATGGAGTGACAACAGCAGAGCACTGGTGCTTTCAGCATAGCTGTGGCTGTCAGTCCTTCCATGGGCAGGGCTGCAGGGAAACTTCCCCAGGGCTGTGCTGGGGATGGGGACAGGGCATATGGCATGCAGGAGTCCAGGTTATTGTCCAGGCACAAGGTGTGATGGACAGGAGTCCAGGCACAAGGTGTATTGTCCAGGAGTCCAGGCACAAGGTGTGATGGACAGGCTGGTGCTTGTGCTTAACTGGCAGCTGCACTGGGACCCCCATTCTGGGAATCATGGGGGTGACTGAGAAAGGAGGACAGAGCCAGGCCTGGTGACAAAGGGACACGGCTGGCCATGCCTCCACCACAGGCCGCGTGTGCCTGCAAGGCAACTGGCAGCCAGAGGCCAACAAGCAAGGGTCGAGGATGGCACAGCCAGGGCCACGTCTTCAATGAGTGCATGGGGGCTTAGTGCAGGCTGTGCCCCAGACTGCTCATTCCCTGGTCTCGGCAGTGCCAGGGGGTTTTGTTGGGGTCCCCAGGGCTGAGCAAAAGCCTCGCAGAGCCCCTGCAGTATGAGTGTGTGTGTACACATATATGTGCTCCCATCCCACCCTCCATACTGGTGCCACTGGGCAGCGTGTGAGGAGCGGGCGCATTGGAAGGACACAGAGACAGGGATGCTGAGCCAGCGCTACTTCAGTGTCGGTGTTTATTTGTGTGACACTCACAGTGGGGGGACAGGAGCAGGGGACGGGCTGACACGGGCGGAGACATCTGCGGCTGGGGAGCCGCTGTTCCCAGAAGTGGGGAGGAGGGAGGGAACCAGCAAAGGGCCGGCGGGGTGGGTTAGAAGCACTCGGATCTGTTCACGGTCTTCTCCACGTTTCCAGCCTCGTGCCTGACTTTGCACGAGACAGAATTGTAACTCTGCCATTTGCTGGCCTCCATCGACAGGTAACTGCTGGCCATGTACTGGTTGTTGCTCTGCCGCTGGGGCTGGCTGGTCTCCACACCAGTGCTGATGGTGTTACCATCAGCCACCCATTCCACTGTCACACTCCTCGGGTAGAAGTTCTCCATCAGACACACCAGGGTGGCTGTGCCCTGTGACGTCATCTCCTCGGAGGATGGCGCGAAGAGGTGGACGGTGGGAGCAACCTTGTCCTGGCCTGTGAGGGATGAGAGTGGTGTGAGGTCAGAGAGGGCCCTGTCCCCCACCACAGCCCTGGTCTGGCCTGCTGGCACCACCCAGAAACTCCCCACTTTCCTCATATCCAATGCTTATCACTCATAACTGTAAAGTATTTAAATTTGGTGTGTATATATATATATATATACACACACACACACACACACACACATCTATAGAAATTAAGTGCATATATGTGTGTGTAATACACATACACTATATGTACATATACATGCATATACATATGATAGATATATACAGCTAATATATATATAATGTATATAAAGTGTACAATATACATACATATGTTGTCCATATCTTATGAATAGATGTCTAATTCCATAAAATGCATTTAACATGAGTATTTATACATTTCTGTATCTCATATATATCTAAATTTTTATATTTNTATTTATACACACACACATATATATATTTAACTAAATCTTAATTTCTTTGCCATAAAGCCATTTCTTTCCTTTTACAAGCAATATTTTTTTCAATTTCACAGACAAACCATCCTGTTTTCTGCCCAGTTCTGCTTTCAGACATTTTCTTGTCACTGAAAAACTACCATTAAAAGCCCCCAAAAGAAGATGGTAAAAAGATGTTTGGTCTTTCTGGTGTGGTTCTGCTGCCTCCTCCAATGTGTAGTGTTTCTATTTCTATCTTCACCTTTATTTCTATTTCTATCTCCATTTGAAAACCAGGATGACTCCACCATTAGATAATTTTTGATAGAAATGGTCGAAGAATATTTTTCTTGATCTTAACCCTGAGTAATTTGGTTCAAATTGGAATTTTTCACCAAATTCTTTGAAAAATTACAGACCAAGACAAACGACATTTCTGGCAGCATTTTCAGCACCATAATCTCCATTTTTGACATGTGTTATCTGGACAATGGGCTCTTTACGATACCCCGGGAATCTTTTGTCTAAGATTCCAGGGATGTGCTGTTTTAACACGAAGTCAGGATGACTGTGGGCTGCTCACAGCCGAGGACAGGCTGTCCTTTCACAGCACCTGCACCCTTGGCCATGGGGCCCCGCAGAAGAGCCCCTGCCCCTCACCAGGGGTGACAGACTTAGTCCTCAGGACTAAGAGTTGAGGAGTTAGACTTCAGACTGACAAATTTCTTTGACAAAGACAAAAATCACCTCTTTTAGAGACCTAAACCTGAATTTTCTTCCCCCTGAGACCTCAGACTCATTTCCTGGACAAGTTTTAAGACTTTTCGATTAAGAAGATACGCCCCGATTCTCTGTGGTGCGCACGGAGTCGTCAGAGTCCGCGGGGACGAGACAGAGTCCCCAACGCCGGGCGTAGTGCCTGACCCCAAACGGGCAGCAGACCCCAGCCCGGCGCCAAGTCCGAGAAAAAAACCCCAAACCACCAAAAATCGACAAAATGTCAAAATTCCACGATGGGAAAGGAAAGACCGAGGGGAAGTCGGCGACTCACCTATGACGGTCAACATCGTCCCGGCCCCGAATACACCACACAGTGACACAGGGCCGTACAAAAACCTCCTGCCTCATGGCAGGGCAGTTCTGGACCCCATGGATGTGGGAGGATGGAGAGGATGGTCTGGAAATGTTCCAATGGATGCAGCAGAACAAAGGTGATGGGATGGAGATGCCTCGATGGACACAGCAGGATGAAGGTGTACAGGGCACAGCTGTACCTGTGGAGTTTTGGTCCTGGCTGGGCTCTTTCAGCAGAAAAGTTGGCATGCTCCCACCACCAGCAACAGAGCTAATAGCTGAAGGTCTCTGCAGGCAACTTATTTTTATTAATATTTACCCCAAAAATATGAAAAGGCAAGAGGTGGAGATGCCTACATAGAGCTGTGGTAGCCAAGGAAGAGGTGAGCCAGAATGGGTTTCAGCTAAGACCAATTGACTTCACATTTCTCTGTAAAGGCTTGGCTGCTTCATTGAAAGTGTTTTCCCAGTGTGGTGCCAATCCCACAGACTGGCAGATTCAGTGCTGAGTTTGGACCACTGAATGCCAACAGAACCAAAGTAAATTGAACCCACAGATTTTCAGATTACATGGTTTGTGCAAGTGATTATAGAAGGAGGCAGAGTCAGTGAACTTCCTGAGTCACAGGAACTATATAAATAGTTCACTATAAAACAGGTAACACTTCGAAGATTTTGTGGTTTGAGACACTTTCAGAGGTTTGCTTTGGCTCTGGGAAGGTTTATGTTTTTGTGCAAAGCCTGAAACTACCCAAAAAAGAAAAAAGATCACTGAAATTGTCTATGCAGAGCATTTAGCTGAAGCCACTGCCCTCTATTATGGATGATCAGTTTCTGAGCATTTCTCAGGCTTCAATGGGGTTTCAGTTTCATTTTGTGGGATGACAAGAGAGTGGGACAATGTTCAGCTCTTCAGACTTGCTCTTCTCCTTGGAGAGAGGCATGGAGGAAGACAGAGACTGTGTTGGATGAAGCAAGGTGTTGCTGAAGTAACTTTTGGCACTGCCACCGAAGCAGGAGATCTTGCAAGTCTCTCCTACACTGGCAGACACCTTGGATGGCTGATTCTGAGTTGCTGCCCAGACCAGAGAATGTGGAGAGGGAGAGGGGAGAAGAGGGGTGTCAGCCTGTGCCCCAGGACAGCCCTCTCTGACCTGCACAACGGGGCTCCCGTACCAAAAGGTCCTGATGTAATGGAGGGATCACTGCTTCAGACAGAGCCCAAGGCCTGAGCCCAAGGCCAGGGCCTCCTGAAGAGATCTGGCAGAGCAAGAGGACGTGGCTGGCAGCAGAATGAGGTGGTGGGGCTGATGACAGGGCAATGCCAGGCACGGCACAGCCCCAGGGTCTCCTCGTGCACAGCATGAGGCAAGCAGGAGGCCATTCACAGCCAATGGTCATGGAGGGGGGACATGAAACTGCATCAAGCCCACAGCCCTGCTGAGCCCTGAGAGAGAGGGCAGAGAAGCTCCATTTCTAACTCCTCTGTTTCCAGAGGGCAGTGGCCCCTGTGGCGATGGTCCAGACGCTCCTGGCACAGCTGGGCGGCATCAGCAGGGCCCTGGGCACCAGCCAGGGAGATCAGGAATAGCTTGGCTCTGGAGCACAGGGCAGGCACAGGAGGTCATCCCAGCATTTCTTTACTGAGAGTGTAGGCAAACACTGGACAGGCTTCCTAGAGAGCTGGATGATATCCCAGGCTTGCAAGTCTATACAGGAACTTGGAAAATGCCCTACATTTTCGTCATCCCTGAAGTGGCCACGCAGTTAGACTGTGTGATCATTGAAGGCCTCTTCCATCTGAAATAGTCTATCCAGTTCTATCCTATCTGCTCTCATCCACCAATGACAAGGAAAGGGCTGTAAGGATGGAGCTGTGTTGCTGGGAACAGCCACTTCCACCACAGGGCAGAAAAAGGCAGTGTTGTGCCAGGGACCTGCCCCACGGAACAGGGACAGCAGAGACTCCTAACAGGCCCCTGCCATGGCAGGAACACTTTGTTAATATCCCTTCCCATTGCCCCATTTCACCATGGTAAGATCATCACTGACATATAATAGTCACCACATTAAAAGCCAGTCTTGTCCTGGGCTTGGACCCCAGAGATGGTTACTGTGCTCATGGAGCCAGACCGGGATCTGGAGAATCACGAATGGATGTCTGGTGGTCCCAAGTCATTGTAGTAGATCCCAGTGACAGGGACACAGCCAGGAAACTTAGGCTGGTACCAGTCACAGCTACTGCCATCCCTGGAGCAGATGACTTGGATGGCTTGTCCCACAATGCTGACATCAAGTAGAGCAGACAGAGCACTTCCTGGACCAGGGAACGTGGAGAGGGAGTGGAGGGAGAAAAGAAGATGGGGGTCAGCCAGTGACCTGGAGCATGGCCCTCTCTGGTCAAGGGAACAGTAAAAGGAGAATTCTGCCTGCAGGCACGTACATGGGACAATCTGAGCCACAACAGCGTTGCTGGGAGTTCATAACTTCCTCAAATTACAGGGGATGGGCACAGTCTTGGGGCTCCAAGGGATAGCTGAGGCAGGAAGAGTTTTTGCACCACTTCCTCATTGCTCTGCGTCACGGTGCAGCAGTACTGCTGCTGTCATAGCCACCACAGAAATAGACAGCCTCGTCCTCGGCTTGGACCCCAGTGATGGTTAATGTGCCTGTGGTGCTGGATACGGAACCGGAGAATCGCGAAGGGATGCCCGAGGGTCTCTTGTCATTCCAGTAGATCACAGTGACAGGGCTACTGCCAGGGACCTTCTGCTGGTACCAGCCATAGTAGCTGTAGCTGCTACCAGAACAGGTGATCCTGACCGTGTCTCCCACCTTGGCTGACAACTCGGATGGCTGCTGAGTCACCGCTGCCTGGACCAGGGAACCTGGAGAGGGAGAGGAGAGAGGAGAGAAGACAGGGTTAGTCAGTGTCCCAGGTGCACAGGCCTGCCTGGGCAGCAGGATGGCTTCCCTGTGCCCAAGGACCCAGAGCAGGCACAGCGAGTCTGGCCATGGCACCTGTGCTGTGGGCGAGCACCACGAGGAGAAGAGGTGCCCAGGCCATGGTGCAATCCCACCAGCTCAGCGTCCCCAGAATGATGGGGCTGTGCCGTGGACCCTGACTCCCTTTTAAGCCCCCGCCCGCCCAGGGACACATCCCCTCCATGCAAATCCGACCCTGCGGTCACGGCGGGATCCTGCCCGCGCCTCTCTCCGCACATCCCTCCCTGCTGCACACCCAGCCCCACCACCCCAGATGGTGGACAAACAGCAGGGCTTGTCCTCAGACACAAAGTGGAGACACCTCCCAATTCTGAGCCTGAAACCCACGATCACTGACCACCCTGTCCCCGCACCAGGCTGAGTGGATGCCGTGACTAAGGAGAAGGGAGAGCTGGGCACTGTGGCAAGGGCATAGAGGAGCACCTGCAGCTCCCAGTGATGGGATTGGAACGATGCCAAGCTCCACCACTGCCCAATTAATTTTTGGCATTTTTCCCTCCCACGGGTGTTCCAGGCCTGTAAAGTACCCCCTTGCTCTCCTGCTTTTGTGCCCTGGCTCTTCTTCTAACAGCTGAGGTCCACCACTTAAGACCAAGACCTTTGCTCTTCCCAGGCATTCACACCCCAGAACGATGGGGGCAGGCCACCACTGAGCCCCGGGGTCCAGCAATGCCTCCCCAATAGTTGATTATGAGCTCATTGTGCTGGTGCTTAGCAGCCAGAGCCAGGGCAGCTTCTGGTCAGTCCTGCTCTGACTCAGGGCACAGGGATTGTGGCTGTCTTTGGCAGTCCCAACCCAGACAAAGAGTGGCTGCACCAGAGGAAATTGCCTTTCCCCCAGGAGCCTCCCTGTCCCTGATTATGCTGTCCCCAGGGTGCCCAGGGCACCAGAAGCCTGGCTGGCATGGGCAGGACAGGGCTGTCTCCCTGTGAGCAGCAAGGAGGGGACCTGCTGGAGCAGAACATGTGTTCCATAGCAGAAGCTGCCAGACAGGCGCAGATGCTGCTCCATGTTGTGCCTGGTCAGCTGCAGGCAGCACCCAAGGTTACCCCATTGGGGCAACAGTGGGCTTGTGTCTCCCTTTTCCCATGCTGGGAGCTACCATGGCCCTGATCACCACTGGTGTCACAGCCAGAAAAGTGAGAGCCTCCTCCTGCTTCTCCTCCTCCTCTGCTTGGACCCAGCCATAGGTAATGTGGCTGTGGAGGTTAGTGCATTCCCAAGTGCTGTATATCCCCTCCCAAAATGCCAGGGAACAGGCAGGGACCTGGTGCTCTGAGGGAGTGCCAGGCTGAGACACCAGGCACAGCCACATTCAATGCAGGGCAGCAAGGGCAGGGCCATGATGGGGACCTGATCCCCCATCAAACGGGCACAGCAGAGACTCCTGACCGATATCTGCAATAGCAGGAGGGTTTTGCATCACTTCCCCAATTGCTGCGTGCCACTGTGGGAGCACTGCTGCTGCTGTCCTGACCACCACAGAAATAGACAGCCTCGTCCTCGGCTTGGACCCCAGTGATGGTTAACGTGTTCGAGGAGCCGGATGTGGATCCGGAGAATCGCGAAGGGATGCCCGAGGGTCTCTTGTTATCATCATAGATGACAGTGACAGGGCCACTGCCAGGGACCTTCTGCTGGAACCAGGCATATGCATTGTTGCTTCTCCCGCAGCAGATCAAGGGGTTTTGCTGCAGACATGGACACTGGGGACAGCTAAGCCAGAGCCATGTGAGAGCCATGGGCTGTGGCAGAAGCTCTCCATGCCCAGCCAGAGCACCCAGAGCTCCCATGTCCTGGCAAGTGCCCACACGGCCAGTCCTGAGCTGGCAGGGTGGCTGCAGTGCTGCCGGGCCCTGGGCAGGACTCAGACTGTGGAGCAGATAGGTGGCAAAGGTGTTCTTGGGCAGCTCCACAAGCTACAGCTCCTAACATTTTCCCAGGCTCCTCTGCCCCTCACATGGATATCGGGCAGTGAGGATGAGCCCAGGCCAGGGCTTCTGCAGCACCAGGGCACAATCACTGGGAATATAGTCATAAAATCATGGAATGGTTTGAGTTGGAAGGGACATTAAATACCATCAACATCCCTGCCATGGGCAGGGACACCTTTCACTGGACCAGGTCACTCAAAGCCTCCTACAACCTTGGCTTGAACACTTCCAGGGATGGGTCATCCACAAGTTCTCTAGGAAACCTGTTCCAGTGCCACATCATGCTCAGAGTCACAGACCTGAGACATGGAACACACAGGGAAGGGAACCAGGAAGGGAAAGGAAAAGTCCCAAAGCTAGAGAGGTGGTCATGCCTGGCAGAATGAGGCTCCAAAAGCAGCCTTTTTGACATTCAAGATCTCGCTTGCCTGTGGCTCAGTATCACTGTGAGATCAGCACTGCTCCCATTGAAGTGTTAGACAGTGTTGGACAGCCTTGCCCTCAGCGTGACCACCAGTGACCCTCTGAAGCCAGACACAAAAACAGAGAATGGTGAAGGAATGTCTGAGGGTCTTCTGTCATTCCAGTAGATCACAGTGACAGGGGCACTGCCAGGGACCTTCTGCTGGAACCAGCCATACTCGTTGTTGCTCCCAGAGCATATAGCCCAGACAGTTTGTCCCAGATTGGCTGCCACCAAGGATGACTGATTGGACCAGGGATCCTGGAGAGGGAGAGGGGAAAGGCAATAAGATGGGGGTGAGCCACTGCTCCAGGAGCATAGCCCTGCCCAGGCAGCGTGACAGGCCTCCTGTGTTCAGTGGTCCTCATGCCACAGTGGGGCACAGCCTCAAGACAGCCTCAATACAGAGAGGAAGATTAGAGACCCATGGCCCAGGAAGAAGAGCTGGCAGCAGCAGAGCAGTAGAACATCACCCTCTGAGGGAAAGGGACCTGGTCATGACTACAGAAACATGGGGGAATCAGAGCCTAGCCTGGCCCAGGGCAATGCAGCAGAGGCAGCTTCAGCAGCGGCAGCAGCATCAGGAGGGGACAGCCTGAAGCAAAAGGCAACAGGGCTGGGGATGAGGCAGTGCCATTCCTGTTATGGGGACAGGGGAAAGAGTCACCTCCTGTGCCTTGTCATGCGCAGTCATGTCCTTAGGCAGGGGACAGGAACCTGCCTCAACTCCACTATCCGAATTTTGTTTGGCCGTGATAAAAAATGGCTCAAAACCTTCCTCTCTTGACACTGGGGTCGGTGTCTCACTTCCCTATTACTCCCTGGCTTCATCAACCCCATCAGTACCGCTGCTGTCCCAGTTACCACAGAAATAGACAGCCTCGTCCTCGGCTTGGACCCCAGTGATGGTTAATGTGCCTGTGGAGCCGGACCTGGATCCGGAGAATCGCGAAGGGATGCCCGAGGGTCTCTTGGTGTTTTCATAGATCACAGTGACAGGGCCACTGCCAGGGACCTTCTGCTGATACCAGCCATAGTAGCTGTTACCCCCAGAGCAGGTGTCTCCCACCTTGGCTGACACTGAGGATGGCTGAATCACTGCTGCTGCCTGGATCAGGGAACCTGGAGAGGGAGAGAAGAGAGGGGAGAAGAGGCAGTCAGTCAGTCTTCCAGGAGCACAGCCCTCCCCAGGCAAGGGAGCAGTAATGGGAGAACTCTGCCTTCAGGCACACATGTGGGACACCCTGGGTGCAACCCCTACCTGGGCACTCCTGAGGGATTGCTGTAGTTAGGGATTACTGTAGTTAGGGATTGCTGTAGAGAGCCTGAAACCTCTCCCTGGTCACTGCCCCTCAGGGCACTCCTCATCCCAGGCACTGAGACCGGATAGCGTGGGGACATGGCCTGCTGCAGACGCCCAGTATCTGGGGCAGTTGGAGACACCCCTGCCCATGGACCAACAGGAACCACGTCCAGGCCAGCAGCCAGGGACTGCAAGGCAGGGGGTCCCCAGGCAGTGAGAAGCTCTTTGTGGTTATAACGCATGACAAAGCAATGGGGACATCTTCAACACACCAGATGGGATGTGGCATGAGGGCAGAATTGCAGACAAGACCCAGCAAAACAAGAGCCAAAATAGCTGCAGGCACGAAGGGTAGGAACTGCCTATGCTCTGAAACTCTTTCCCACACAGGGAAAGGCTCAGCAATCAAGAGGAATGAAAAAATTACCCACCATCACCAAGACCCTGAGCAGCACTGCTGTCTTCACCGCCACAGAAATAGACAGCCTCGTCCTCGGCTTGGACCCCAGTGATGGTTAATGTGGCTGAGGAGCCAGACAAGGATCCGGAGAATCGCGAAGGGATGCCCGAGGGTCTGTTGCTATTATCGTAGATCACAGTGACAGGGCCACTGCCAGGGACCTTCTGCTGGAACCAGCCGTACCAGTTGCTGCTAGCCCCAGAGCAGGTGACCTTGACAGTCTCTCCCATGTCGGCCTACACCGAGGACAATTGGCTCAGTGATGCTACCTGGACCAAGGAACCTGGAGAGGAGAAAGGGAGGAAGAGGGGGTCAGTCAGTGCCCCAGGAGAACAGACTTGCCTGGGGAGCAAAGTTACAGGGAATGCCACAGTCAGAAGAGAATGGATCCGGACACAATCACCAGCATATTTGAGGAGTAGAGCCCAGGCCAAGGCATTTCAGCAGAGAGGCAGCTCTGGCAGATGCAGCAGGACATTGTCATCAGTAGCAAGAGGCAGTGAGGTGGGGAACACAGCTATACCATGAGTTTTGTAGGGATGAGGACAATGGTCCCCAGCCTCCTGTTCTCTAGGACAAAAGATGGTATTCATAGCCATGGTCATGCAGAGTAGACATAATCCTGCTCCAGTCCCACATCCACAACTCTGCTTGGCCATGAGTAGGACTGGAAATTATATTTTCAGTTCCTCTCTACCACATCTGAAAATCTGTCTTTGTCTCTTCACCAGCAGCACCACTGCTGTCATAGCCACCACAGAAATAGACAGCCTCGTCCTCGGCTTGGACCCCAGTGATGGTTAATGTGCCTGTGGTACCGGATGTGGATCCGGAGAATCGCGAAGGGATGCCTGAGGGTCTGCTGTTATCCCAATAGATGACAGTGACAGGGCCACTGCCAGGGACCTTCTGCTGATGCCAGCCATAATAGTTGCTGCTCCTCACCAGAGCAGGTTGATCCTGACAGTCTCACATTGGCTGACAGTGAGGACGGCTGCTGAGTCAGCACTGCCTGGACCAGGGAACCTGGAGAGGGAGAAAAGAGAGGGAAGAAGGAGATCAATCTGCACCCCAGGAACATAGCTTTCCCAGAGCAGCAGGATGTGGCCCTATGTGCAGAAGCCCTGTCCAGGCACAGCAAGTCTGGCCATAGCACCTGATCTGTAAGTGAACACTGTGAGGAGGGGAGAGGCCCAGGCCATGGTGTAATCCCACCAGCTCCATGACCTTACATTTGGTGGGACTGTGCTGTGGACGTTGCCTAGCTTTTAAGCCACCACATGCCTGGGCCATGGCTCCTC
The DNA here is from genome assembly GCA_013390105.1 of Tichodroma muraria. Classification (NCBI taxonomy): domain Eukaryota; kingdom Metazoa; phylum Chordata; class Aves; order Passeriformes; family Sittidae; genus Tichodroma; species Tichodroma muraria. The sequence continues at coordinate 2,629 of WAAG01084064.1, read as the reverse complement.
CATGAAATTCAGACTCCATTCACAAGGCAGGAACCTGCCAGTACATCTTTCCCCATCTCCCACTCTGCTCCCTCATTAGGGGATACTTCCCATACCACACTTCAACTGCTGAGAAGAACTGCCAGATTTATGGTGAGTTAAACCTGACATGGTGATGGCCAAATGTCCAGATGGCAGAACAGGGTGTTGGTCCTGCCAGGGATCCCTAAAGCCAAGAGCCTCTGGTGCACTATCAATCTGCAAAACCATTCCTGTAAACTGCAGTTCTCAAACCTCAGTCATTCCTCAGAAACAGCATCCCCCAGCATCCATGGTCAACAACAACCATTCTACAGGGTACCTCAATCCTGACCAGCACTGCTGACCCAGCCACCACAGAAATAGATAGCCTCGTCCTCAGCTTGGACCCCAGTGATGGTTAACGTGGCTGTGGAGCCGGACTTGGATCTGGAGAATCGCGAAGGGATGCCTGAGGGTCTCCTATCATTGTAGTAGATCACAGTGACAGGGCCACTGCCAGGGACCTTCTGCTGGAACCAGCCATAGTCATACCCCCAGAGCAGGAGATCCTGACAGTCTCTTTTACACTGGCTGGCTGACTCAGCACTGCCTGGACCAGGGCACGTGGAAAAGGAGAGAAGGGAGGAGAGAAGAGTGGAGCCAGTCGACCCAGGAGCACAGATCTGCCTGGACAAGGTTACAGGTAATGCAACAGTCAAAGACAGAACACACAGGGACAAGGTCACAGGCACATTTGAGGAGCAGAGCCCATTGCTGTACAGAAGCAGCTCTGGCAGCACAGGAGGGCATGGCCATCAGTACCAAGAGGCTGTGGGGGACACAGCTACACCATGAGCCGTCAGGAAGAAGAAGGATCAAAATCTTTCCTCTGCATTTTGAGACAGTCACTTTTTCTTACTCATGGTCACCACACACCATAGCTGCTGCTACTGCTGCTGTCATAGCTACCACAGAAATAGCCTCATCCTCGGCTTGGACCCCAGTGATGGTTAATGTGCCTGTGGAGCTGGACTTAAATCCAGAGAATTGTGAAGGGATATCCGAAGGTCTCTTGTCACTGTAGTAGATCACAGTGACAGGGCCACTAGTAGTGCCAGCCGAAGCTGTAGCTGCTACCAGAACAGGTGATCCTGACCGTGTCTCCCACCTTGGCTGACAACTCGGATGGCTGAGTCAGCGCTGCCTGGACCAGGGAACCTGGAGAGGGAGAGGAGAGAGGAGAGAGGAGAGAAGACAGGGTTAGTCAGTGTCCCAGGTGCACAGGCCTGCCTGGGCAGCAGGATGGCTTCCCTGTGCCCAAGGACCCAGAGCAGGCACAGCAAGTCTGGCCACGGCACCTGAGCTGTGGCTGAGCACTGCGAGAAGGAGAAGGGCCCAGGCCATGGTGCAACCTCACCAGCTCCATGTCCTCACAATGATGGGGCTGTGCTGTGGGCCTTGATCCGCTTTTAAGTCCCTGCTTGCTCAGGCACTGGTCCTCCACTGATAGGTGGCCCCAATGTTCCCTGGAGCTCCTGCCCCACTGCTCCCTCCACACACTGCAGGCACCTCTGTCCCACCAAAAGGCAGCAGCATTGGTCTGGGTTGCCTCCTTCTTCCCCAGCATGACTGCTGAGCTCTCAGATCAGCTGGGGATCACCTGAAGCCTGAAGCCACAAGGCTGAGTTCCCTTGGGTGATGTCCAGGGCCTCCTGGCACAGCTGGGCTGAGAGGTAGCCATCAGGACCTCTGACACCAGCTGAGGAGTGCAGGGGGACATTGGCCAGGAGGACGATGGCCTCGCTGCACATGTTCTGCTTCAGTTGAGGGTGCCACTCTGAATTGCCACAAGAGAAGTGCGGAGCAGAGAAATGGGGCTTTGAAAGGGAATGGGAACCACACCAAGACCAGGAGCTTCAAGGCTCAACAGCACTATGGAAAATCAAGTGCCCTGTTCCTGCAATTCAAAGTGAGCTGAGGGTCTCCAGTAGCTTCACAGCAACTGTAGGTAGAGCTGGGCTGGTGTTTGTACCAAACACGAGCACGTAGCACCTGCGCTCTTGTCCGGCCAGGGGCAGCCCCTCTGCCTCCTGCACTCAGCACGACCCACGGCAGCCGCCAAAGGAGCCTGCAGGGAGGCTCTGAACCTCGCGGGCACCCGGCTGGCCACAGCCCCTTTGCCTCCTGCCTGCCCCGTGAGCCTCAGGACTGTGCAGTGGAGCCACACTGACACCGTGTGGGGGACGTGAAGGGCCTCACGGACAGCACTGCAGGAACTGAGAGCAGAGCCCGGCACGGGACTCTGTCCTTGCTGCCTCTCACCCCTGCCACAGCTTCCACCAGCTCCAGAAATTCCTCCAGCCCTGGCCACAGCCATCAGGGTTTCCGCATGGCATCCTGCCCACGGCAGCCTGTGCTCACAGGGAAGAGCCTCTCACACAAAGGGTCCTTTGGCACAGCTGCTGTCACCAGAGATGAGTTATCAGCTCTGAACTGGCAGAGACCAGCACCACTGTGGGTCTTTTACTGCTATCATAGATCACAGTGACAGGGACTTCTGCTGAAACAAGGCATAGCCACTGCTACTGATCTTGCAAGTCTCTCCCACACTGGCAGACACCTTGGATGG
>WAAG01084061.1:0-13834 GCA_013390105.1 Tichodroma muraria | reverse complement strand
ACGGCCGAGCCCTGCGGCTGCCCCGCCACCGCCTCCATCGCCCGGCGTGGTTGCCGTGGCAAGGGGCTCTCGCCACCGCCCCCCGCCGTCCGGTGGGCGCTTTTTGAACTTCCCCTTCCAGCCTGAAGTCAGTCCCGGCTTCCCATGGAAACGCGCTGCCGGGGGCTGGGAGATCCCGCGCACAGCAGGACCGACACCAAAGCCTGCAGCGACCCAGAATTGCCCGCTGCCAGCGGCCGCCCTCCAGCCGGTTCAGGGAGCCCCCGGCGGCAGCGCCCTCCGACTGCTCGGGGCGACACACCGCCCTAAAAGCTGAAAATTTGTATCAGGTACAGCATTAATACTTCACACACAGTGATATTATCTCACCTTTAACATCTCGTTCTCAGGAGCTCCCAAACGTGTGCGTTTGTGCAGTCCTCGTGCCTGGCAAGTGGCAGGAGGGTTCAAAGCCTCACACGCCGCTCTTTTAACTGCTTGCTGAAAGAGTAATGAAATTTAATACAGCCGGATGCTACAGGTGCACGTCTTTCTACTAATTGGATAACGCAGTGAGACTTGCCCTCTTAAATGACCACAGAAACGCCTTGTTATCAGGTTTCCTGCGCTTCTCGCTCCCAGAAGGTAGCAGTGAAAATAAAGAGCTTGCTGTCACTCCGTAGGACATGCTGGTCGTTCATGCATAAATCAAATTCCAAAGATGTTCAGAAACGAATCTGTCCCCAAGAAAATCTCTTTCTCCTTAACTTCTGACAGAAGTTAGATGCAAATCAGGGTGGTAATTGCACTATAGGCAATGGTCGCAATGTGACCGCTTTTCAGTAGGAAAATACTGAGGGCTGTCTAAGATTAAATATACATGAAGGACAGACTAAATATGTACAACCTGACACTGAGGCATCAGCAGCTTTTGTTCACCCACAATCTATGGCAACACATCCTTGGGGATTTGAAAGCTAAATACTAGGGGTAAAACACAGATGATTCAGGAGCAGAAAACCTGAAATTCTTAACAGAATAGTGCAAGAAACCCAATGTCCAGACTTGAGATAGGTATTTCACCTTGGAATGTGTTTCTCTTCGTGTCCTTTTGATGTAATTTCAGCTCTGCATGAGGGAGTCTCCCACTCATCTTTTATGGAAATATGCATACACAGGGCTGCAAAAAACCTGCAGAAACGCCACGTCTCAGCCCAAGAATTCCTCACCATCCCATAACAGGATTTTCCACCTATTCTTTAAACTCTCTGGAAGGCAGAGCATACACAAACTTCCCAAGGGGCATGGTCCAGTTCTCATTTGCCCATTTCATTATTTTTTTACTAATATCAATTATGACTTCAAAGTACACTTTTTCCTCATCTGTTCTTCACAGACTAGGCAGAGAAAGTGACCTTTATAATAATAGTTTTTAAGGTATTTGTTGTGGATTAACTCTGGTAGACAGCTAAAGCCCACACAGCCTCTTGCTCACTGCCCCTCTCTGGGAAATGTTTTCTTGGTCAATTTTTTCTCTCCTAGAAATAAGCTAATTGTTTCAGATAAAAGCTATTTATTTCATCATTCCCTTGGAATTCATAGGTTTGTTCTTCATGATTTTCCAGTTTGTCGGTACTATTGCCAAAATTTGACATGAAAAACTGCACGTAAAACTCTTCCAGCAGCCTTAGAAGCCACAGAGCAGAAAAGGAAGTTTTCTACTAATGGTTTCAACAGAATTTTTAAAAATTTTCTACTCCTTAAACACCCTCAAGATAGTTCTTTTTTTCCGTATGTTTTAGTGGAATTTCCTGTGTTTCAGTTTATGTCCAACCTGTCAAGCTGGTTAAGCACAACTTCCCCTTCTTAAATCCATGCTGAAACATGACAAAGAAACAAAATTTTTAGATTTTCAGAACTGATAGTCATGCCATTAGGTAACCCTTCCTCTGCAATGCAATCAGTGCTTACATTTGCTGTATAGAGGGTTACGTAAGTATGTCCAAACATGTCCCAGAAAGCCTCAGTCTGCATCACACCCGAGCCACTACAGTCACCTTGGTCCCTCAATTCTCTTGTGTCACTTTTGACTTCAATCACATCAGTTATTTATTTGACACTAATTTGACACTACTCACCTCAGTCACTTACCCAAGCCTGCCTGTCACTCGATCAGCTCCTCTCAGCTCATTTTATCAGCATCTTCACTCCTGGCAACTCCCAAGTTAGTCGATGCCTCGGGTGGACCTGCTGGGCAGTCACCTACTGCCCCCAGCATCTCCCTCAGCTCCACTAATGGCAAAGTGTATGACAGAATAGTTATCCAAAGTGATTTGTACAAAAACTTCTTTTGAATTTCAGATTGTCAAAAAACTTTGATACTCATAAAAATAGCCATTTCACTGAAATAGTCACAAATACAAGTTTCTGTAACTGAAGATTAACGTACATTTTTACTGCTAATAGCTATATGATAGTTTAAGCATAAAAGTGTTTTCCGTTTGCAACTTAAGTTACAGTAAGAACAACCTTCCAGCTGTTGCTTGACTAATTCAGCGTGGAATGAAGGGATTATTCACATATCATGCTCTTATTTGTGTGTCTAAATAAATTCAGGGAATATTTTGGGAATATTCCCAGAGCTTGATATTCTGGTTCCAAAAGCAGTCACAAGATACCATGTGAGAGAAGAGAGCAAGCTTGCATGATATTTTGGGCATAATATTTTCCCTGACCATCCTTTTTTCTGACCATCTTTAGTTTAGGCAATTTTTAGGGCCTATTGTCATGGTGCCACCGTGACACATCAGCCGGGGCACCAGGGCCCTGGGGGGGGTGGGGGGGTGATGTGATAGCAGTTCCTGGCAGCCAGACCCCATCCTGCTGCTTCAGCCAGGAGCTTGGCAGCCAAGGAGCACTGAGGAAGCACCAGAACTGGCACTGGGCACCTCTCTGGGGACAGGGATAGGCCAAGACCAGGTTTTGTCTGCTTAGGGAATCACAGTGGAAGCTCTTCCACATCCATCTCTAGTCTCCCACTAACCCCATGCAAAATTGTTGAATCCACAGCATTACTCAGCAAAGGGATCCACAGGTTTTCTGCATGAAGAGTATCTTTCAACTATTTGTTTTGAACCTGGTTCCCACTATCACCCCCTATTTGCTTTTGAAAAACATGGCAAACATTCTATCTCTATCCATTTTCTCCACGCCACTCATATTTTTGTCGTCTTCTGACATACTTTGCCCTGCAGAAACACCCCTTCTCCAGCCAATTCAACCATCCTCCTTATGGAAGCACTCTAGTCCTTTGGTCAGTCACCCTGTTGCCCTTTTCTTCCTTTTTCTAGTTCTTACATACCGTTATTGAGATGCAAGAACTGTAACTGCACAGGATATTCAAGGTGTGGGCAAACAATTTATACAGTGGTGTAATTACATTTTCCATTTTGCTCTCTATTTCCTTCCTGAAAATTACTAGTGTGTTCTTTGTTTTGCTACTGATTACTAAGTGGAGGTTTTTGTGTAGTTCTTTATTATAACTTCAGGGTCAGTGATAATGTTTCAGGACCAGTTTAGTTTTAAATATTTTTAAGAACTGATCTTGGAGAGCAGATAAGACTTTTGACATGGTAACTAAAAGTACAGTAACAATACTGCCTCAATTGGCAGTATTGAAATCCATTCAGCTTCCCCCTAGCAATGCTACCAGCAGTAATAATTGCTCATCCAGCACATATAAAACCCACAACACCTATCATGAAATTGTAGAGCATGGAAGATAAATTATGAGCAGCACCAAATGAAAAAGTATAAAATCACAGTGGGATAAAAGAAATACATTATTGTACATATGAAAACCCAAAATTTTATAGTTTTATGGGTTAGCCTGTGACATATTTAATTCAAAGGTTGGACTCAGTGATCTCAGAGGTATTTTTCAACCTAATCAATTCTGTGATTCAGTGATATCCAAATCACTGTCAAGGTTTTAAGAAAATCAAGAATTTCAAATCTTATTCTGGTTTATACTAATACCCTTTCACTCAAATCCAGTGCAGTAAAAATAGACAGTCGGCTTTGGTCACTTCTATCTGACCTAGAAGTTTCTATGAACCCTCCAAAAATTACAGTATATCTAGATAATCCCAGTTTTCATATTTTTGCATAGAACAACCACTAGAGGGGGAGATAATCCCAAACACTCGAGTACATCTAGTCCTAGCTAAAGGCAGAATTTATACATTTGAATCTACTTTCTATCACCATGACTGCAATATCTTTTTACAGTACAAGTATTCAGCTACAATTAATCATATTGAATAATTTGTTGTTAGGTTATTAATCTTTATGAAGCCCAGCAGACGAATCAGGAGTACCTTGCCAGAGCAAAGGCCTTTCCTTAGAAGGATCTGTCTATTTATTTAGTAATTAACAGATCATTTTTAGATTACAGTTTCTCTGTCAGGTTGATTTAATTTTGGGACTCCGGGGTTCAACAATCTTCCTTTAAGGAACCTTAAATTCATTGGTAACTTCAGCAATCTTCAACTCACTAATTCTAACAGATCACAAATCTCTGGCATGATGTGCTCAAACACAAGTACCCTTATTGAGACAAGAGGAATGCAAGCTACATATTCAAGCAGTTAGGTTATTACACTTAGAGCAAACATCAGTTTATTAACCAAACAGAAAATCAGTCTCTACTATCTATTGTGAGCATAAAAAAAATGGTTTGTTAAGGTCATTGTGACAGTCCTGACTGCTCCACCTCCACTCCACTCAGATCTGTATCTCTATAGCTGTTAGGAGCACATGAAGTCAAGATAAGGAAGACTTAAACTGTGTTGTATCACAAAGCAATCAAGACCTATGGTTCTCCATAGGAGATGAACATAGTAATTATCCACATTTATGATGTAATAAACATTGTTAAACATTGTCAAACACAATACAGCTATGATAAAATCTTCATCTGCAGCAGCCTCAGTGACACTTGATTGGGGGGAATTGCTTTTTATTTTATAGAGACTTGTTAGGCAAATTTGTGAGGCTGATATGAGACGGTATGTTGTTGTAGTTCTGAAATGGTAATTTGTCAAGCAAAAGCAAGGAAGATGTGTCCCAGCACTGATCTGTACATCCATGTGACAGCTTCAGGAATTCCCTGATCTCACTTGCTTCTCCCATCAGTCACAGAGGGGAAGCAGAGGGGCAGGCCTGCAGACACTGATTATCCACCACAGCAGCAATTACAACCAATGTGAAAGAAATAAAAGAATGTTTAGTTTCCTTTAGCATTCCTCATGAGTGGTCAGTCAGAACCTCAAACTGAGTTGTAATTGGTTTACTGTGACTTTTGCCTGGGTAATGTAAGCACCTGAAACTACTCTATGTTCTACTTGTACTTTACCAGTACTTTACAGAGGGATTAATATTATTAAATAATACATACATATAGATATAAATGTGCATTATAAAAATATATTCCCTTGGGTGTACATTCATTTGTCAGAGGAGAAAAAATGAATATTGAGAAAAATTATATACCAAGACAGGAGGTCTAAACAATAATCAAAAAGAAATATTATAATTGTGATATAGATCAAAAGGTCAAGAATTGGCAACTGGAAATAAAAGGTTTAATGGTAAACCACAGAAACAGGAATTTTTCTGTGAAGGAAGGTAGTCTCACAGAGAGATAAGTAACTCATGGAACATACTTTGGAGAAGAGAAAGGGAAACTAAGCTGTTGTAGTTATCAATCTGACCTCTTTTTCAAAAGCAACAAATGAAAACTTCATTCAGTTTTCTGAAGGCAGGAGATCAAGTGTCTGGTTTTCCCATGCCCTTTGGTGGTGGTGTGAACTATGCTGAGTAGATGTGATGTTGCAGGAGTGCAAAAAATTTAGAGATGCAGCAGTGCTGTGAGAATGCATTCTCCTGTCCCTCCTCATGGGTTCTCTGTAAAGAAGGTACAAACAGCTGAGGAGAAGAGATGCAGTAGAGCAACGGGAACAGCAGAGGAGGACTGATCCAGAATTGTCTGTGCTGAGAAAGATGAGAGGAAGCCCTGAAATCAAACAGTATTATTTATGAGGGGTGGATATCCTTTTAACTGGGAAAAATGGTAGCTGGTATGGCTAAGTTTATATAATGTAAGCATTTGCATGCAATTGCTTTCCAGCTGCTGAAGGAAACCTTTAAAAATGAAACATATCAAATTTTAACAGAGGAAAAATATTATTTAAGCATTTACATGGCTGTGGTCATGCAAACAAAAGCCTAAAACATCATTAAAATCTCAGTTCTTTGTTGCTAAGGAAGGTCATATGAGAAAGAGGATGAAGTACTGGTTATAGTGAAACTCAATAAAGCCACAGAAAGTTAGACTTTAAATGGAGATAATTCAGAGAAAGTCACAGAAAGAAGTTCATCTTTGACAAATCAGACTGTTTTTGAAAAATATAGCTGAGCAACTGTGCTCCTTTTTTGCCTGGTCTTTCACAGGCTTTTTGCCTTACAACTCCTTTAAAAAGCTTGTTAAAGATCTCTTTACAAAGTAGATAATTAAATATTGTAAGGACATATTAGTTGCACAGATAAAGGACTAGCTTGATAGCAAAGGCAGAGAGCATTAGTGCAAAATAAGAATTTGGGCTAGAGAAATGTGAAGAGCTGTGTGCCACAGAGACCAGTCAGTAATCACTGGGAGTGACTTCATTCCTTATACACAGATCTCTGGCCAGGGTGAGGAAATATGGCTGCAAGGGAGCAGAGGCTGTTCATGACACTTAACTGGGCAGAGATTCAGCACAAGGGAAAAGAGCCATATACATCAGAAGGTCTTGGGAAGAGCAAGAGCAACAGGATATGAGTTAGTGTGCTTCAATTGGGAGAAATATTAGAGATCAGATAAATGAAAATGTTGTAGCACTGCCCCGACACTGTGCTTCTTACTGACTTTTTTACTGACCAAGTACAGTGAGGGAGGAGAACTACTGGTGCTGAAGCAGGAAGTTTTCAAGTGTTAACACTAGACAGAACTCAGGGCAGATACAGTCATCTTCAGCAGCCCTTCCAAATTTTTGAACAATATTACAGATGTAAACCTGATTTTTTTCAGTAGCAAAGGCCAGACAAAAAGAGAACATTATGTAGGAGTAAGTAGATGCTTTGCAATAATATTTATTTTTAATATATCTAATACATTACACAGATGGGGCCACACCAGAACTGACCAAGATGTTAAACTAAAACCTTAATATTAAGGATTCTACATTGAAGCTGACGATTCTATAGCTTTGGCTGTTTAAAACTAATTTTATTTAGCAATTTAACTTTGCTACCTAACAACTGTATGTAGAACATGTGCCACAGACTTTTGAAGGTTCATTGTTTGTCACAGAGGCATCTTTGTTCATATTTTTAGACCTTTCAAATATTTGTTTACACATTTCCTGGGGAGGACATACCTTCTGTAATACAGCTTGTGCATCAGCCCACTCCCGATTTATTTTAGTATCCCCCAGCTGATGGGGGACAGATGGGTGAGGGCTGGGAGCAGAGGAATGCTGCCCTGCCTCTGATGGCCCTGGAAGGTATGCAGATCGCCTCCCCCAGACTGCTTTCAAGAGCCTTTGGGAAAGGGCCTAACTGACTTTTGGTCACCACAAACATTAGAAATCTACAAAAGACTCAAGAGGAATCAGCTTTCCATCTTGCGCAGCAGGATAGAGGTCACTGAGATGCTGTTGCTGAAGATTCCTATCCCAGAGAGGTTCTGAAATATTGAGGGAACTGGGACACTAAACTACAAAGTATGCAGCATTAATTTGAATAGTGATGTGTGATCGTAAACTTCTCCTACAGTTCTCATCTTCACTTGTCTAGCTATGGAATTGAAATTCAATTCTTGTCTCAGCAAACTCGGAGTTACAGTTTGGATTAACATATTTTGGATTAACACACTGTAAAATTAATAGAGTCTAATCTGCACCAGTGCCTGCAATGTTTTTTGTGTGCCATGCAAGCCAGTTTGTATTTTATTCCTTTTTTCTGACCATGATGACACAAAATCCCTTCTGCTAAGAAATGCTCCTCTGCACCTCCTGATTCAGAAGCCGCATCCTCACTGGTCCCTCCGGAGGCCATCAGAGAGAGCCAGACACAGAGACCATGACGTGCAGATGGCATTGGCTGGACATCAAGTGCCCATCAAAGTCACACTATCTTTCTCTCCTCTCCTCAGCTGGACAGGGAAAGCAGAATAACAACCAAAAGCCCATTGGTCAAGATAAGGACAGGGAAAAATCACTCATAAGTTACCATCACATGCAAAATGGACTTGACTGGAGGGAATTAGTTTGTTACCAATAGAATAATAAGAAATAAAACAAAATTAAAAGCACCTTTCCTCCTTCTTCCCAGGTTTTACTTTGCCCCTCATTTCTCTGCCTCCTCTCATCATAGGCACAAGGGGACAGGGAATGGGGCTGAGGTCATCCATTGCACATCGTCTCTGTTTCTCCTTTCTCCTCAGGCCTAGGACTCCTCACACTCCTCTACTGCTCCAGAATGGGTCTCTTGCACAGGAAACAGTCCTCCATGAACTTCTCCAATGTGAGTTCTTCCCATGGGCTGCGGTTCTTCAGGAACTGCTCCAGTGTAGGGTCCCTTCCATATGGTGCAGTCCTTCAGGAACAGGCTGCTCCAGTGTGGGCCCCCATGGGGTAACAAGTCTTGTCACCAAACCAGCTCCAGTGTGGGCTCCTTTCTCCAGGGGTCCACAGGTCCTACCAGGAGACAGTTCCAGCATGGGATCGCATCCTCCCTTGGGCACCCACTAACTCTAGTGTGGGATCCTCCATTGTCTGCAAGTGGATCTCTGTTCCACCATGGGCCTCCATGAGCTGCAGGAGCACAGCTGCCTCACCATGGTCTGCACCACAGGCTGCAGGGAAACCTGTTTCTGTGCCTGGAGCACCTCCTCCCCTCCTTCTGCACTGATTTGGATGTCTGCAGGGCTGTTTCTCTCACATATTCTCACTTCTGTCTCCAGATATTGTACAGCAGTTTTTCTCCCTTTTTAGGTCTATTATCCTGGAGGTGTTTCCACCATCAGTGGTGTGCTCAGCCTTGGCCAGTGGCAGGTTCATCCTGGCATAGGCTCTGTCAGACATGGGGGAAGTCTGTGGCAACTTCTCAAAGAAGCCGCCCCTGTAGCCCTCTTTGGCTGCCAAACTCCCGGCACGCAAACCAAATACAATGTCATAGGCAGGGCAGTGAGCAGAAGAGACATTTCCAAAAGCTTCATTCCATCGAGATCATTTAAACGTGGGCCATTGAATTCCCTCAGTGTTACAGAGTCAATACAAAGGGAAGACTCCAACCCCACAGCTTTTGGGAAATGTGGACGATCTCAAAGATGAAGTTGTGGGTTTAGAAAACCATGTTTTAGCATAGAAATTTTTCTAAAACATTGTTAATGCAAACTTGTTTTACATTCATGCACTGTATTAGGCTTACTAGCAAGTTTTTCACCTATAATGAGTATAACGTATTACTGTCTTTTTGAACAGAAGGATGTGATAATCCTCTAGGGAAGAACCCTAATATGAATACAGGCAGCTGTTAGTTCCCAGTATGCAGAATGCACATCATGCCTGCCTCTGTTGCAGGTATGGTAATTGGTATAAACCCAGGCTACAATTAGGCCAGGTCCACTGGGAGTGTCTCATAATTCTGAACTTTCAGACCCCTCAAGAAATCTGTTTAGGACTTGGACAAACTCCTGTTTGACACCTTCCCTGTTTCTGCTGAGCCCTCTGGAAAGCCAGCCAAAGGCAGCTATTTCCCCTGCTAAGGTGGCTTTGTCCCCCAACAAATAACTCAAGTTTCTTGCTGTCTTCTCCCCTTAGGTACAAAATTTTGGGGCTCAAACAGAAACCCCTACCAGCTGGTTTTGCAGTTCCACACGTTGTTCTGCGTCCTTCAGGACTATGCAGGGAGTGGAAAATCCTTGTTTTCCCTCACAGTTTCTCCCTTTAGTGAGTGTGTAGAGACAGCAGTGGAATGACCTGGGGAGAGGAGGCTGTGAAGTCCAACAGAAAGGAAAAGCTGATGGGCTAATGACAGCAGATCCTCGGCCGCATGTCTAGTGGGAAAGGATATTTATAGAAAATGTTTTGTGAGAAACAGGAGGAAGTCATTTGGGAGGGAAATAAAAGACTCAAAATCAGAAATAAAAATATAGAAGGAAAGATTTCCTTCCTCACATCTTTCATAATTTTCACTGAGAAGAAAACATCACAGATGCTCCATACCACCAAACTGTAAACACACTGGAAATGAAGCACTTGCTGATATATAGTTCCTACACTCATAAGAGTTTTTCCTATAAAAGAACATAAAAAGGCTGCCTCAAAAGCTAAAACTGTGTATTAATCTCTTTACAGTTTGTATTTCTAAAAAATTTATACCAGAAAGCTGGGTAAGTGTGAAACCCTACTGTTAATGTATACATTTCACCAGCCTCTAGTTCTTGGGATTGCTGATACAAAATACATAACCATAACAAAACAAAGCTTACATGAATATGTGATTCTCTCTGCTATTTTGTCTGCTAATTTGTGCCTTCAATTTGTCTTATAGTTGCTGCTATTAACATCACTTCTGTTTTCCTGCTTGAATAGTTTGTTATTCCCTAGACTAAGACAGCTTTGAAAATAAAAATTGAGTCTTGGTGAGTTTAATATTAATTCCTTATTATTAGCCAACTAAAATCTTTATATGTCTGGAATACAAATGCATATTAATAATGCCAACATACCTTTAGGAAATTACTATCATCATAATAAAACACTCCACTAAGTATAACAGTATATTTGCAGGGTAGTACCCAGGGGAAAAGTGTAGATGTTTGATTATATTAACATTTAATATAAAATGTTTAGAGGCCATAATTTATTGTATAAATGTTCCTGAATGTTAATGAAATATTGAAGGGTTGACAAACAACTCACATGAAAACCTAATGCAGAACTGAAATCTGTGAGCAATTCCTTTTCATAATTCTCTTTGATTTTCCAGGAGTAGATGTGTGAAACTATTCATTGAGCAGCAATATCTCAGACTGAGAGCAGCACAGGCTTTGAATACAAAACCACTTAGTGTTAACCTGCATGAAAAAACCATTACATAGTATATTTATAAAGCTGACAGTGCGTGTATTGACCATACAGTTAAAAATCTGATTCCAGTGTTTGGGACTGACAGAAATATAGTGTAAACCAGAAGTCTGTCTTGAAGCCTGACTTGTGGCATATGGCTATGTGTGCTGGTCTGACTGGAAGCATTGTTCTAGAAATCCCACCACTACGTGAAGCTCCACCCTGAGTGATCTGAAGTGTTCTGAGAATATGCAACGTGCAAGATAAGGAAAGCAGGTCAGTGACTAATAACATTATTTTGACTGAGTCAATATAGGTTATTAACATTTTTGTTTTGCAGCAGTCCAAAATTTGCTGGGTTTCTATTAAGCTTTCCTTATTGTTCTTGGCTGGGACAGGAAACAAAAACTAGTAAGTTATCGTCTCAAATTGCGCAAGCAATTACATTCTTTGAAAACCATTATCTGCATGAAATCTCTTATGGCAGGAAATCACAAACAGAAAGAAATTCCTTCACAATGAGAGAAAAGTCCAGACTACTTTCAATACCTGTTTTAAAGTACAAAAGTTGCCACAAAAATTGATTCACTGATCACTGTGATTCCAGATACCTACCTTGACAGCAGACTGATTCCTTTAGAAAGAGCCTAAAGGTATGAGGTAAGGAAAAAGAGAATTGTCTGAAATACTAACAATTAAATTTTTTATCAGACAATCTGTAATTTGTCACAAATGATCACTGAAGAGAAATACAGAGAACATAGAACAGGTGATCATACATGCATTTCAAGTTCATACTTTAAAACAGTGTTGTGATACAGTGAGAATAAAAGGTCTGGCCATTCATATCAGCATTTATGATGGAGCAGAAGCACTTGAGAGGAACGATACAAGAAAGAAATCACTGGCAGCTTACGTGCTGAGCCAGACCATTTACAGCCTGTTTACACTAACTGGCAGGATGATAAAAAGGCACATCTTTTTTCCCCTTCTGCTTTTCCTTAAGTATTCACATGTCATTATACCAGTTCCGGAAGCTGCTGAAATCCCTCAGTAACTCCTCATTTTATAACAAGATTGCGTTTTAAATGTATATAGCGTACTTAGCTCTGTGAATTTACTGAAAGGCAAAAAAAAAAAAATACACAAAAAAAATCAAAGCAATAGTTCATAAGTGTCTCCAGATGAGCCCTCCCCAAAATATGTCCTTTTTGGGTCTATTCAAAATGAGTAGAGAAGACTGAAGGGAGAGGAGAGGTGAGGAGCTCAGACTGCTGCATATTGTCAGAGGCTCTCTGACCTCCCTGAGCTCCAGTTGGATATCCCAAGGAGCTCCACATTCCTGAAGAAAAGAAACTTTGTGATCTTCAGAGCTGGATGACATCTCCATCTGCCATGCGCTGAGACAGCTATTCAACCAATACTTTTAAAATAATAACCACAAACAGTAAGAATGCCACACATAAAAATACCTTATATATCAGCTTCATAACATTTTCTCCACAGTTGAAAGAGTCCTTGCTGTATCAAAGAAACCTGTGTGTTTTAGCTTGTTTCTTTAATTTGACTCTAAAGATGATAAAATGAGGAAAGCACCTCAGTTTGCATTTTTCCTTGGTGTGCTGCTTTTACATAGCAACAACCTCTCTTCCTGATTGTAATAATCTCACCCTGCCCTTTCTAACCCTGTCTGCTACTACTGGCTATTATCTTCTTTAATAGCACTGCAGATTACTAGAAGTCATAAATTGCAGGTTTTACACTTAATCGTGACTTCTTTGATTCATTTCTGTCAATGTCATAATTTAGATCACCCTTTTTACCAGCACAAGGGCTGTCTCAATGTCTAAAGGAACACATATTTTACCAGGCTTATTTCTTATCCAATTATCAAACTAGGATAAAAATGAGGAAACAGTGATTTTCTTTGCCACCTTTTCTCTTTTCGGCTTAATTTGAGTAACCTTCATGCCTGTTGCACTGCATAGAAATTCTTCTTAATCATTTATTTTGTTAAAATTTAAAGTGTGTCAACAATTTGTAGTGAAGGTGACAAAGCTAATTCTGGAGGAATGCATTCGATCTACTTGGTCAGACTCTGCTGGCAAGAAATGCCTCCTTCATATCTGTATTAATGATAGTTTAGACGTGTGTTCTGCCCTCATAAATCAGCAGAAGCTCACCTTGCCATGGATGTAATTAATTCGGCCTTGCCTGTGGCAAAGAACACAGCAGGTATGTCAATCTCTGCATGGCTGAGCTGGCTAATTCTTGTCTTTTCATGATGCTGCTAGACTTGGGAGTGTACACTCAGAAAATATTGCATTTTCGGGTTATGCTTCTGGGCTTTCTTGCAGACAATGACTTCTGAATTGACACCAAGGCAATGCAGATGACAGCAGTTACAGGCTCGCAGTTCTTATGTGCTGAGTGANACAGCATTTAAAGGCTAGAAGTTCTTATGTTCTGAATGAATAAGTTATGAGTAGTATTTTTTGTATCATACAAGCTTTCAGGAACATATTGAATTAGAAGTTTGTACTCATTTTACATTTAGAACCATTTTGTACAACACAAAATTACCCCACTATCTGAGAGACAAAGCAGTAAATAAAGTCCTGAACTTTATGATACTAAGATATTCGTGCTATTAGATTGTCCTCTACAAGTGGTGCCACAGT
>WAAG01084054.1:3453-32380 GCA_013390105.1 Tichodroma muraria | reverse complement strand
GAGGAGAGGAGAGGAGAGGAGAGGAGGTGTCAGTTCATTTATTCAGAAAAAGACAGTATTTCATGAGCAGATATTTCTTCTGAAAGGAACAGGCTGTGTGTCGCCCTGATTTTTTCAAGTTTTCTAAAAGCCTTCTGTGTTTGCATTTTTCTCCAGAACTTTCTCACACACTTTGTGTGAATAACTTATTGTTTACATTCTTTTATGGAGGAGGAGAAAGCTGATGGACTGTTGGGTTGACCAGTGGCATTGGAAAGGTGGCACTGTCATCCTCCAATGCCACTGGCCCATGGATTTTGTATATAAGGAGATGGAGTCAGAAATTAAAAGTCTGTTTTGTCTTGGAACAAGCTGTTGTCCGTGTCATACTGTTTGTGTCCCAGAGCGACAGGTTGTGCATTTTCAATTTCAGAAATCAGATCAATATTCCATGTGTACAAAGGAGTGTATCTTCAGATTTTCTGTTTGAAAACAATAAGTTGTGGCTTGATTCACAAGGGTCTTTGGATGCTGAGTGCTGCAGCATTTAGCTTCCAGGCAGTTTTGCCTAGTGAAGCTCTCAGCCGTGAACCAGGCAGAAGCAGGTTCTCTGCAGAAAACACAGTCAAACTAACAAGTCTGGGAATGAGATTTGCAGAAACCAGCATGGCACCACACAAGAAGCTAGAGTTGCTGAAGGAGGCAATGCTGGTAGGAAGACTGTGGGTTAAGTCCTATTCCTCGTAGGATTCTTGATGTTTATCTCCAGCTGGTGTTCATAACCAAGACCTTTCTCCTGGAATTAGGCACTGAGGATTTCTTCTAAGCATTGAGGATGGTGTAGCCCTTTCTTTCCCAACAAAGTGGGAGAGCTAATATTGCAGTATCTCCTTCTTCTCTGCTTCATTTCCCCTCTCTCTCTCTGTCTATTCCAATATACTTATGATCAGTCTAAGCCAGGTTCAAGCCTCTCTTCACAGGGATACGTCCAAGTCCAGATTTCTTAGTTTATGAGTCAGCCTAGCACATGAAATGAGCGGAGGATCTCTCACTTATAAATCTTGGTGGCACCCTGAGCAACACCAAGAAATTTGGGGGTCCCATGGCTTGGTTACTTGTGCACATCACTCCCATTTCTGGTGACACAGAATCTGCTATTCAGCCCAAGCAGGTAACAGGATTTAATCCCCTACCTGTTTTTCACTCTGAGCTGAGTTAATTCCAGTTCTCTGGATATACTTACGGCCATTTGGCTAATGTGGTAATTTGGTCATGCTTTAAAACAATAAGTCCCCAGTCACTTGTTGATGAAAACAGTGTTTATTCTTGTCTTCATGTTGTGGATTAGAGGAGGGTAGTTGGTTTACCACACTCACTGGTCAAACCCAGGTCAATAAAATCACAACTCTTATATATATATATATATATATATATATGTATGTATGTATGTATGTATGTATGTATATGCANACTCTTACGTCCAGCAACGCCTTGAGCACATGGTTACCTTGGAATACTGTTAGGAGTTCAACTGCAGTCAGCAAGACTGCTTGCAGTCAGTAGAGCTTCTTGCAAAATTGGTGTCCTTGTCATGATTTGCAAATGCTTCTCTTCTTTCTGCTTTGGTCCTAATTTTTCCTCCTATAACTTCACTAATAATCTTCGTGACAAACTGGTCCCATTTCACCACTTATATGTAAACCAGTCATAGAACTGGAGAACTGAAGAACTTAGCCCAACCCATATTTTTTCATCATAGTAGCAAGTGAGCTTCTAAAGAGTAAGTTTGAGTGTTAGATTATTCAGCAGGTCATCTAAATCAAGATTTGACAACAAAATATTAAGATGCTGCTTTTGAAAGAAAAATAAATTATTCTAACTAGCTTGTCTCATCTAAAGAATAATAATGTCTCATCTAAAGAATAAATTATTCTAACTAGTTTGCCTCATTTTGTACTATGAGGATACAGAAAAATGTGCAAAGATGCCCTACACTCCTAATATACTTAAGACTAGGGTCTATCTCCCATGATCATCACTGAATCCTATTGCAATGTTCATTTTGGTTTTTGAAATGTCTATTCATAGATGTTTCCCCCTACACAAATGTCTCAGTTATGACTCAAATCTGGAAAACTCTAGCAGTAAATATTTCCACCAATATTTAATTTTTGCATTGGATTTTCCCATGTTTTACAAGTAACCTGATTCTATATGCAGTGGGAGAGGCAATACCCTTCAAGCGCATTAGTCCTGAATCCCTTTCCTGACAGTTGTTATATTGGTCCCAATAGACAGTCTTTGAGATCCATGCATTAGTTTTGCTGTTTTTTTCTGATATTCTAAGGTCTATGGGAGTTAAACTACATAAGACTGCTTAGCACTGCCAAAAGTGGCAGATTCATGATGCTGGTACTGGAAAGTTCAAATTAGCTCTTGAACACTTGCTACCTCTACTACCTTCCTCTTTCATTCATATATTTTCAGCAATGTCATGCTGCTTGGTATAGATCTCTCTCTTCCAGCATACTCTGCAATTGTTTCTTTTTTATCCAACAGGTGTCTAACGTGAAACATATACTTTATCAAAGGAAAAGCTAACAAATTCCAGGACTTCTGCTCCCAGACAAATGTCCAAATTGCTAAGGCATGAGATTCCTTCCTGCCATTCAACATTACCTTCTGGGAAACACAATGTCCCAGCACCAATGGGAGTGGATTACTGTGCTTTACAGACTTATGGGATGAAGGTCTGGGCACACTGCTGGCATGCAGAGGAATTGTAGTTAGACCAGGAGATCATTTCAGTCCTAGTCTGGTGCAAAAAGTAGTGATTTTTTTTTTCCCTCTGGGACCATGTTTGCACTTTGGTGCTTTGGTGATTCACAAATCACTGTTTTTTGAAGGTTCTGAGATCAACATAGGATCATTACATCCAAATGCCATCCAGGTGGTCAGTAATACAAGGTAGCTTCCACGTTTGCAGGCTCTATCACTCTCCTAGTCCCTGGACCTGTCTCCTCGTCCAGCTTGTGGCTGCACAGCAGACCTTGGATTGCCTAAAGTGTTATCCCTGCTGTGGCCAGGCTCTGAGAACGTGCCCTTCCTTCACCATGTGGCTTTTCTACTTAAGGCATTCAGCTGTCCCATCCAGCTCTTTGCTTGAGGCTCCCTTTCTTCTGGCCTTCTCTTGAACAACTTCCAGCAGCCAAGGTGAAGAAGCAACTAGGGTTTCTGCCAAGCTCTGCAGTAGCAGCCTCTTTCTTGCAGGACAGCTCAATGATTAGTGATGAAATAAGCTTCTTCCACTCCCTAAAACCTTTCAGCTCCACATCTCGTGACTGAGAGGAGCACTGCACCCACAGGCCTCTGTGCTATTTGACAGGGGGAACACACCTGCTTGAGACAAAATAAAGAGAAGGAAAATGGACTGATGGAGTCAGTGATGTAGCCCACTAGTTGTGGGGTCACATCTGGGGAAGAGGAGAGAGCTTCCATTCCTTGCTCCAGGGTTTATACATGACATTTGTGCAAGATAGGTGTAGATTAGACAGCTGATTCAGTTATTGTGGCACAAATTAGAACCCAGTACTCACTTTTATATATGAATGCCATATCATTCCTTTTCAGAGTCATATCTCTCCTGGCTCAGTTAAGTCCTGAAAAAGTCATAGAATAATGGAACAGTCCTGGTTGGAAGGGACCTTCAGAGCTCATCTAGTCCAAACTTTCAGAGGAAAGGGAGCATAGAAAAGATTATCTGGCACTGTGAACAACTGCACCTTGAAAACCTCCAACCAGAGGGACCCAACCAAATCCCTCTGCTGGAGGCAAGTCACTTTCACAGGAACCAGTGAACACTACAGGGCTGATGGGATGAGTGGTAGAGCTAAATTCATGGAAGAGGGAGAAAGGCAAGTGAGGGCTCCCTTTAGCTTCTGGATGGAAGGGGATGCAGCAGTATCTCCCCTACCAGTCATAAGCCCAAAGAAAGGAGTTACCCAGCTTGAAGGGCAGTAACTGCTTTACTTTCTTGTTCTCCGTTTTTAGATGTTGTTTATTTTTAAGAGCAGAGTCCCACTTGCCCTTGCTCTAGAGCATTTTTCAGGGGGAGAAACTCTCATGCAGTGGGATGTGGCAGAGAGAAGAGGGGTAGGACTGACAAGCCAGCACAGCAGGGGCTGAGAGGCTGGTGAAGGAAGCAGGATGCTAGCTAGGCGTGTCCCAGAGAGAGCGCTTTCTAGGGTCTGGAAGGGCCTGCTTGACATTTTCTGCACTTCAGAAAGCTACAACATTACTGAAACAAAGACTGAAAGCAGAGATTGCTGCTGCGAGGACACACTGGAAGTTTTTTCTCATCCTTGTATTTCTGTTCTGCTGTAACAAATGAGTAGAGAGGAGGTCCCCCTACAGTTGGTGCTTAAATTTAATTTCCTTCTTTGTGTAAAAAATCTATGTCTTGAACCATTGAGGCTTTCTAACATTTCCTGGCAATATTTCAATTCCTATTAGAATTAGAATGAGGCTATTACATAGACTTCTGGCAAGTACCTGAGTATTTAGACCTTAACAGGATTTGGGATCATTAGACCTTGCACTGGGAAGAAGCATGGAACCCATCTCCATTGGTGATGATTTGAGAAGCAAGATCTATTAATTTTCTGCTGTATTTTTTTTTCCATTTCTATGCTGGTGATTTACATGATGGATTTATTAATCTAAAAATGTGTTTAAAACCAGCTTATATTAAAGTAAATCATACAATATTTCTGAGATTATGTTTAGTTTCATATCTATGATTTTTTATCTTCTGAAGTTCATTCACATTTATTGGCCTACACTTTCAAGTCCATTTCAGACTGAAGCAACTACAAATTTCCAATAGCAGGATAACCATCAATTGATTCTGACAGTTCATTTCCTGATTCAATCCTGACTGTAATCATACTGATTTGATGCATCACTTGTTGGCAGGAACATGATTCAGTATTCAATCGTAATGCAGTGTTTTGATGAAAAGTTCTCCACACATATATAAAATATAATTGTAGTACAATGTATTTAACTGCCCACTGCTGTTACAAGCGTGTTGTCCTAGGATTTCTCCTAGGAGCACTTCCTAGACATACTGAATGATAATAATTGCCACTAAATCAGGACAGCGTTAACATCACTGTCACGTAACGTGGATTAATTTAACTAGTGCTAATTCTTGTAAAAAATAATTAACCAGAAGTTCAATATGTATGTTTTAGCCTTTACAACAGATCAGCTAAATAAAGACAAACTCTGTAAAGTTCACTCATTATTCAATAGACCTTACTGAAGAGTAAAGGACTTCTGAGGTTCACTTTACAAGGAGAGTCCATGAGCATCAGTTAAAAATTTTTTGTTCAGCTTGGAAATGAAAACATTCATGAGGTTTCATAACATTCTTTACTTGCATAGACAAATTGCTTGTCTTTTATTTTCACAATCTGTGAATATTTATTTGCAAGAGACCTTATGAGAAACGAGTAAAAAGTAGTGCTCTGGGATATTGGTTACAAAGATGCAGAGTTGCTGGGAGTGTGAAAATAGGAAATAATATTTACACAGTTCTGTTTCTGAAAAATAGTCTGTACAATAACAATATCTTCAGCAACGCAGTGTCAAAGTTTATACAGCCCATGATGAATATTTTGATATTCTCTGGTTTTGAGGATCTTAATTTACAGTGACTTTTTTTTCCCAGCATAAAGAGCAAACAGATTAGACATACGTACAAAGCTAAATTATGTCTCCTCAGTGTTGATACTGCATGTAGAAATTTTTGCAATGTTGGTATTGCATGTAGAAATCTTTGCCAGAAATTAAACTTTGTAGAAATTAATCTCTTCTTTGGCTGTGTATGGGGCTGCATTTTCAGCTGGAGCATGCTACCCACTTTGCTTCAGTGTAAGATCAAGCCCTACATATTTTATTTAGGAAAAAAAATTATGAAGAGAATTATGTTAATAAATGTTGAAGAGACTAGAGGAAGATGTATCAGGGGTTGAAAAAGCAGAGCTAATGAGGTTTGACAGGTTAACTTTCCTGGAATTTGCCTAGGGTATCCCCTCAAGAAGTAGATGATTTCAAAATCAACATCCTTGAATGAGCTTTTGCATAAGCTTTACCTTTCTCCTCCTAAGTGTTACAGGGGGAAAAAAGTTAAGTGTCTGTAAAAGCAAATAAAGAGAAATTTTAAGGGAAGATTAAGAGATCCAACAGCATGCTCCCAGGGGAAAAGTGAAAGGAGAGCACAAATGAATCTTTCTGTAGGCAAATGGAAGAGAAATTTTGTCTGGTTTAACTAGCAGTGGGTATAGTTGGTACTCATAAGAATAGCATGGTGCCAGCTTGTCTATAGTTATCAGTATATAAATATAGCAGTCAGTATGAATGTGACAGCCAGGGAGTGCCCTGTGGTAGAAAGAAACCTAAGACAGCTTCAAACTAGTTAGCTTAGTAGCAGCAGGCATCTATTGTGGCAGAAAAGACATGGATGGGGTCTGCAAAACCAACATTGCAGGAAGGGAAAATTACCCTGAAATCTAAAGTAACCATAGACATTAAAGCTTAATAGAAATTTAAATGGAAATAATGCCTGCTGTTAAGGAGACCTGAACAATTCAAGGTAGCTGTTGGTCTCAAGCTTCTGTGGACCCTAATAGCCTATAAATATTTTGGTGCCTGCCACCAGCCGTCAGCAGATGGATCTGGCTGAGAACTCCTACATGAGAAACACATGAGGATATTTGCAGAGATACTGGGCTGGCAAAAGTTGAAGAGTTTTCACATCTACTTGTTCTGCTTTGTAACACTGCAGTATCAGTTAACTTGCAGTAGGCAAGTCAACCAGCTGTGTCACATCTCTCAATCATTTGCATCCATTGTAGGAAGTGAGTTAATACGCAGAATACTGTTAAAATAATTCATTAACCTGAAATCAAAAGCTCAAGCACAGTCTCAGAAATAATAAGATATACTTCAGTTTAATACAAATTGCACTTAGCTGCATTGAAAACTTCATAATCACCTAATTTAAAGCACAGCAACACAGGGGGAAAATCCTTCTAGGCAGCTATTTAGACTGGTTTTCTCTGACATTAGCAGAGATGGAAACTGATGGAATGGATCTAAATGCCTCCTTCCAAGCCACTGACTCTAATGAACATCCCAAATCCACTTCCAACTAAGCACCTTCCAGTTATAATATTGAATTGCATTTCAGTCATTTTTTATAAAAGATGAGAAATTTAATTGAGGCATTTTATCACTACAGTACACTATCTTATCAAAAGAAGTTATTAAAACCACAGTGCATCTGCTCCAGTAGAAGATTTTGAAAAATTAGAAATTTTGGAGCATCTGAAATCTGGAGCACCATTGAAAGTGAATCCTCCTCCAGCAATGTCTGCTGCTCCTAAGACCAGCTTGCAAATGCTACTTGGGAATTCTGCTGAACCATTAGGTTTGCAAATATGGGGGAGTTTAGCAAAAGAGAAGTTTAAATGCTTTCCAAGCTGCTTTTGTGTATGAGATATGATTTATAATCCTCATCGCAAGCTCAGTTTAAGAGTGGCAGCATCATTCTGAATCTACCCAGTTTTTTTAGAAAGGATTCAGCAGTAATTTTCAAGTTCTACATTTGCCCAGCCAGCTTGCTAGCAATGTCTGATCATTTTTTTAAAATCCTGTCACGCAACTTATAGGGTGCTTTCTCCCCCTTTGCTTCAGGAAACAGTCACAAAAGTAACAATTAAAGTGCATTGATTGATAAAAACTGTTTCGTGGCAAGTCAATTACAGGCCCAAACAAGTAAATCTATTCCAGTCAGCTTCAGAACAGCACTGAGGCTAAATCACCGAGGTAGTCACTTCTAGGGGTGAACACCTGTGTGCAAACTGTTATCTGACAGGCAAAGATAGAAGTGCTGTGAACCTTGAAGCTCCTTTAAAAATGAGCCCTTAAAAAGCCCCGACACCAGTGTTTACGGCCTGCAGTAAGACTAAAGCACAAATTTAACGCTCCTTCAAATATAATGGCTTTTCAGCAAGCTGTATTGGTAGATCCTTTAGGTCTGAGAAGACACAGTGCTAACACCCCATCCATTGCTCTTGATGAGAAATAATGGAGGAAGGCATTATTTGACAACAAGCAGTCACTCTGTCCTGAAGAAGAACAGAATGCAAAGGAAGAAATGGAGGGGAAAAGCTTTCCTGGCTGTCCGGCTTCAACATAGCTGCTCCAAACCAAATTGTGCTGAAATACTTTATATTGTTTGGAGTTTTCTTGCAAGTTGGAAGGCTGGATTTGAGGGGGTGTGTGGTTTCTATCCAGTTTTGGGTTTCTGCTCTGCGGAACAATTTGCAGTCAACTTATCAAGCGCATTATGCCACGCAAAGGCTGGGATATTCTAGTTAATCTGCCATGTAATTAGTGTCTTACTATTACATGGTGGGTTTATATCCCAAGCATCATTACAGGCATATGAAGGATATTTTGGCCCCGAATCTGTAAGACTGTTAGTAGCTGGGGTAGAACAAGCCAGTACTTGGGCTGTGACACTGACAGTGTAACACAGGCTCGTGATTTTACGTATACATTGTAATGACAGGGGGAGAACACTGATCTGGGATATTTTCTTACACCAGGAAGATGTAATTGGATATATATGTAAATCTGAGCCCATACATGTATATCCCATAAATATATGTATTAGCAACATTATGTTTAAAGATAAAAACAAAATATTTCTAGCAGGCACATAAAACTTTATTGCCTGTGTTCTGAGACACTGTCTGTGTGGGACAAATTATTTTTTGACTCTTTTAGTCCAGTGATTGTCTGCCATTTGAAATTTAAAAAAAAAAAATTATCTTTCTTTGGAACATATTTATGGAAAGTATCCAAATAAAGATTTGTACAAAAAGAAATTCTAGGAAATCTAAAAAGTCTGGTTTGAATGATGGAAGACTCCTATAAAAGTTATTATTTGTACAATTTATTTTTCTGACATAGTTTTGTACAGATCTAGTGAGTGAACTGAATTGTTGTGTTGAAAATATTACAAAAAGTGCATTAGAATATCTACAGCCTATTTTTTCTTTACCTTCTAGGAATTAATACTAAAATATAAAATGAGCATTTTTTCTTTAAAAAGTAAAATCTTTAATTGCTACACATAAACAGAATTCTTAAATAAATAAAAAAAAATTAGCTATGTTTAACTCCTGGTTTATGACACTTTCAGAAAATGAAGGTTGTTGAATCAGGAGCATCCTTTAGCCAGCATCTCTGAGGTAGCTGCTCTTAAAAAAAAAAATAATAATAAATAAAAAAAAAATTTAAAAAAGGAAAAAAAAAAGAAAAAAAATGTCTTTTTAGTTATAATGCATTTCTATTCTCCACTGGCATCCGTCTAACAGACAGAACTGGTCCTTCAGCAGTCCTGCAGTTTAACAAAGCTAAGTGTCTTGCCAGCTCCTCTTTCTGCATCAGGTTGGGAGCAGTGAAATTATCATCCCCATTTCTCAAAGCAAGAGCTCCACCATTTGTTGGCCAGCAGCAGTGCATCCTTCCACGTGCTTCCAAGGGAGAGACACGGAAAGGGAAGCCAAAGTTTGCCGAACAGGGTGACATTTCAGAAGAGATGCATACACTCTTTTACTAGAGTTGCCTTTGCAATAAACAGCTGTAGAATTTCTGCTCCCAAGACACTCTCACCGCAGGACAGTGTCTCATTTTTCACCGTGCTGAGGAATGGGGGTAGAAAAGTCTGGAGAAGAGGAGAAGGGCACTGAGATTTGTGCGTGGCTAAGCAGCACATGGTTCAAGAAAGATTCAACAGCGTCCTCGCCTGGCGTCGAGTGACTGGAGCCATGCTGTCAGACAGGGAGAGGGCTGCTGCCACCGCCGCGCCTGAGGTACCAGTGCCACGGGACATACCTATACCAGCTGCAATGGGAATCTCCCGGGTTTATGGCATTTTGAAGTTTCCTGTTTTCAGCTGGGGTAAATTTAATTTCTTCTCAGTAGTTGTTACAGTGCTATTTTGAGGCTTTGGAATGAGAATGGAAAGAGTGATAACACACTGATGTTTTGGTTTTTTGCTAAGTCATATTTGTCCTAAGTCAAGGACTTTTTTCCCTTGTCTCATGCCAGTGAGGTGGTACGCAAAAAATCAAAAAGAACGTAACTGTGAGGGAACATAGCTGGGACAGATGACCTAAACTGACCCGATTTATTAATTAAATTATTAATAGGGTATTATTAGTTACCCTAAACTGACCCTGTTTTCAATTATTAAACTGTTCTTATCTTCAATTACTTCAATTTTCCTCCCCGTGCCACCAGGGTGGGAGGGGAAGAAAGGGTGGGTTGAGCCTTGAGTGGCTGCGTGGTGTTTCGTCTCCAGCTGGGTTTAAAACCGTGACAGTTCTTTTTGGCATCCAATGTGGGGCCTGAAAGGTTGAGATAAGGACAGATCCAATCTGAGTGGGCTAAAAGAAAATTGTTATAAACATTCACTCTATTGGTTTAACAGCTGCTCTTTACAACTTGGACTTATTTGCTCTCAAACTCACAGCATTTTGTCTATTATACTGCTTATACCTTATTTGCAATAAGTGTTCTCTGAGGTGTATTTTGTAGGATGGGCTTATGATATGACAGTGTCATTGTTTGGGACACCAGTCTGGGGTATGTACTCAATATTGCAGGCACCTTTGTGCTTTGGGAGTCATCTACTCAAAACAATAATCACACATTTGTTTTTTTCTCCTCAGAGGAACAGCCTATGGGGGAGACAAATTCCTAATTTTTTTCTCTTCTCCTTTTTTACATGTTTGTCCTGCAGGCTAACTACTGTAGTCAAGAAGTTCAAAGATTTTGATTATCCTTTGACCGCCCTTTAAACCAAGCATGTTGTCCTTGAAATAAGAACAAGTGTCTATATAGAACAAAAATTAAAGGTCATCAGATGTTTCTGATTTTTTTCTTTACAAGTCCATTCAGACTTTATTAAAATGTCCAGATTGCAGAAACTGAAATCTATGAGGTTTTAAGTAGAAATTAGCACAAATATGGTGTTGCACTGTTTCCAAGGAAGAGTGAACTCAGGATAGGATCATAGAATGTCTTGAGTTGGGAGAAACCTCAAAGATCATCTAGTTCCAACCCTCCCACTATGAGCTTGGACACCTTTCACTAGACCAGTTTGCTCCAAGTCTCATGCACCCTGGCCTTGAATGTTTCCAGGGTTGGGGCATCCACGGATCCTCTGGACTACCTATTCCAGTGGCCTACCACCCTCACAGTAAACCAAATCATATAATGTAAAAATGAGTCTCCCTGGGGTAGTAAATGTAACTGAAAAATGACATGCAAGTGCCTGGTTAGGCTTTGGGCAGTTTTCCAATGACCTGACTTCAGAAAATTATAATTACCAAACTACAGATTTTGTAAATGAAATGGTTGGTTTTGAGACATAAGGAAGAATTTCATTCCAGAGCAGAGGACCCAAAGTGCACTCTCTACCTTTCCACAATGTTTCCAGGCCTTGTGCATCTGTATTTCAGGATCCTACTTTTATAACCTTGTATTTTCGTTGAAGAACAGGAATTGCTGCAGCAATCTTCTCAGACAGCTCCAGCACCAGGCACCGTAACCACAGTCCCTCAGAAATCCAGGTATTTGACCAACTAATGAAACAGTGATGTTTACCAGGCCTGAGCCACACAACAGAAGTCACAGGTTTTCACTCCCTCAGTAGCTTTTCCTGTTGTACACAAAACTTATTCCTATCCATCTTGTACGCTGTGTGCCTGTGTAGATTGAACTTCTCCTGTTATGGCATGAACTTTGATGGGCTGTGGGGCAAGGGGGAAAGACACAGAGAGACAGAGGGGGTATATCCCTGCTCTGATCCATCCTGTCTGTTCTGGCTTTGCAGGAGTGACCCACATACCTTCCTCAAGTCTTCTGCTGCCTGCTGTCTCATTACTACCGTGTGTTTGTGTATTAATGTGCATGTGCTGATGTGTCGGTGTGCACAGACACGTCTGTGTGCATACAGCTCTGTGCGTATGACTATGTAAGGATGGACATCATAATCTACTTATAGATCATGCCTTACCTCAGGTATTGCATGCTGTATGCAACACGGGATGTTATACGAGTCAATCTTCAAATAAAGTTCACGAGCAACTTGAGCCATGTT
This sequence comes from Tichodroma muraria, assembly GCA_013390105.1. Classification (NCBI taxonomy): domain Eukaryota; kingdom Metazoa; phylum Chordata; class Aves; order Passeriformes; family Sittidae; genus Tichodroma; species Tichodroma muraria. The sequence goes on along the minus strand of WAAG01084054.1, from coordinate 20,157 downwards.
TATTTATAAAACCTTAGATTCATTTACAAGGGTAAGGGGCTGCCTGAGCTCAAGCTGCCCCCAGGCTCCGACTGCCTGTGGTGTGACTGGGGTCGTAGTGCCAAAGGACTCCCCACTCGGGCCAGGATTGTGTCCTTTTCCAAGTGACAATCTCCCTTGAGACATTAATAAATATTTAATGTATTCATTCTTCTTATGATACAATTGAAAGCATATCTGAAGCCCCATGCATCAGAGATTCAAAAAGAATATTTTCAAATTCAGAATAAAGCCCAAAAAATTGCACTGCTTTTGGAAATCTGTTCATCCTTCAGTGAGAAACTGAAGAAGCTCCAAAGAATTGCATAAGCTTTTCAAAGAAAATTAATGAGAAAACTCCTACTGAACTATCTGCTCTATAATTTAAAAAATGAGAAATGCTTTCTTTGGGCATTGAGTTATGAAAGAAAAGTAAAATATCTATAAAATCACAAGAGATTGTAATACATTACTAATTCAGAAATTTTAACAATACAAAGGAGACAAATGAGATTAGCTTAAGAGTTCTTACAGGTTTCTAAATGTTTAAAATTACAATAGTTCCTATGATAAGAATGGAAAAAAAAAATCATATTTTAAAGGCCATGCCAAGACCTCCTGGAATACTGGAAGAGCTTCTGGATGCCAATAACTTTTGAATCTATGTGTGGACACCTAAATTGCTTTACCACTCTGGTGCAGGAAATATATAGCAATATCATCTTAGACTTCTCATTTGGACCTTCAAGCATAGTATTCTGCATTTTTTATACATGGCAAGAATTCAGAATTCACACTCACAAGAATGGCAGGTCACTTAAACTTGCATAACGTAATATCAGAACAATGCATTTATTACCATAACTTACTAATAAATAAATCAGAATATTTCTGGAGTCAAATTTTGTTATGCTTTTTTTTTCCTCTTGGGAGAAGGGTGGAATGTCACACTGTGTGACAAATGAAAATGACCTGAGCCCTTGTGCTTTTATGATCTGTCAATATCTTTCTGGTAATAAGATGCCCATAACTGAACACAGCATTGCAAGAGCATGTTTTGCATCCTAAAACCACATAAAGAAAGATTATTAGCTTCCTGCTCCAATACAGGATGATAGGGTGCCTGGTGAATGCAATCCAAAACCACACTGACCTTCCTTTCACAGACACAACATATTGGAAGCTCATGTCTAATTTGTTACTTAATATCCCTTGGGATTTTTAAAACTGTACTGGAAAAAGTGCAAAGAAAACTATGAGTCCCACTTCATAGCGGACATTCATTCCAAATGGATGGAATTTTTATTTTAAAAGATAGTTTCCGTTCTGCTTTCCCTTATCTTTTGTTGCTGTTTCAAAGCAACAACTTTACAAATATAAAACCACACTGAATAACTAATTATTCTATTTCCAGTGGATTATTTTATATGGCCCAAATCCTGATTGCCTTGGTAATACGAGGTAAGCCTTAGAATCAAAGTTACAAGTCCAGTGCATTAAGTAACCAGGAGCTGGCTGAAGACATGCAATAAATACAGAGGTAAGATATAAGCAGAGAGTAAATAATATTTCAGTAATCACAATTTCTATTAACTAGGTAGGGGTTTTTAATTACAAATTAATTAAAGAGACAAGTAAGATAATTAAAGAGACTATTTTTTATAAATTTAGCCAGCTGAAAGCTTTTTTTCAAATGACTGTTCATCTCTATTAAGTCCTCTTGATGAACCCTGAGCGTTCAGGGACACAAGACGGTCCCCTTGTTTAGTGTTAGAAGAGCCTGGTGCCCTAACTTTGTATCCCTAAAGGCAGTGTGTAATGCAGCTGGAATGCTAACGGGTGACATGCTGCAGGAAAAAGGAAGCAGATTATCATATTTGGGACATTGACAACTCAGAGTGTTGGGTGATATTAAACAACAATAGTCACTTGACTAACATGATAGCATTAGAAAAGCCAAGTCCTGACCTATAACTAAGATATGTCACACTCAGAAAGTGGATTAAGTTCAAAATGAAATGTCCTAAATGAAAAAGGAAAACCACCCAAACAACAAAATTCAGGATAAGTATTATAAATACAGAATGATAAACCAGTCTTATCTCTGTGGTTACAAACACAGCTCTGCATGGTCAGTCCATCTCCTTTCTTACCGGTGTCACTGTCCATACCTTCCTCTCAGGAAGCAAACTAAAAGACACTGTTCTACAGAGTACATGAAACTGCGAGGTATTGGTTTTAAGCATTTGTGTATAGACAAAGTAGGAGAGCTGAAGCAGTTGTAAGCCCCTGTGAGCAGCACCCATTGTGGCAGGAGCGTGCTGGGACACAGACAGGGCAGCACAGAGCAGCTGGGAGATCTCACTGCCCATGATCTCAGAGCTGCCACCTCCCCAGGGGGCGAAATTCCCTACTGAAGGGAAAGCTTTCTGCCTGTGGTCAGAAAATAGCTGTAGTGACCTATCTGCACCTTGTTGTCCCTTGTGATTTGGAGCTCTATGAACATCCTCTGAAGATATCGCCAATGTACAAGAGTCTCCTAGACACACCTTAGATTGCAGTTGGCTTTTCAGTACTGATCATCCATGACGAAACTGCACAAGCATTAGTGCATAAAAGAATACTTATTTTAACAGAACAAAATGCCAGTTTGAGGGTTCTGTAATATGATCTATTTTTTTTGTGAGATAATTCATTGTCCCGCGGAGTCAGACTAGCGTCACTCTGTGTGTGTGTGTGTGCGCGTGTGTGCGTGTGTGTGTGTGTGTGTTCTATTTTTCTTGGTTTTATTTTACTCTTCTAACTACATAATTAATATAAGGAAAGGAGGAGGACACAGGTAATATGAGCAGAGCTCTATCAGGAGCCTGTGATTTCAAGGTCTGTGCTAGTCTCATACTGCCTTAAGCTTTCATGTTTGAAAAGCTAGGAACAAGAATATTTGATGACACACTTCAGAAGAGCTTTTTGAGGCTTAGTCCATTGCATTGCCTAATATTTTGAGAAATCTAAAAATATACATACAGAAGGCATAATTGCTCTAGGCTAATGTACTTTATATGTACACTATGGATACAACAGTTCCTTTTTCATGAGGGAGTAGTCCAGATTTGCAGTTGTTCTACAACAAAAGGTTTTACTTCATCATGGAACATGCACACTCCTCTTATGCTAACATTGATCCAGACTTCAACCACACTAGCACCTTCCTCACGTGTCTGTCTCATGGAGCTGAAATGCACAGCAGCAATGACTACTTTGTACAATGACTAATTATCATTAGACCTCAGTAGTCATTAATGGGAAAATAATAAAACATATACTGTTTTCCCAGTAAAGTGAAAGAAGAATCACTGCTAAGTCTGATAGTAATTAACATAGTCATAAGCTTAAAAAAGAAAATCAACAATGACAAAACTGTGGTGACAGCTTGGCAGTATGATAGTTGATAGGTAATACTGAGGACCAGCCAGTTGCACAGTAATCCAGATTGCTCGGCAAGATCATAAAACTCAGCACTGGCAAGATTTTCAAATTGCCTTCTGTCATGTTCCCCACTCCCAAACCAAAATTAGGGATGCCTGTGTCACCCTCATAGAAGCTTGCTTAGTCTGAATTTAAATACCTCCCAAGTGGGAGATTTACTGGCACACTGGGAGAATCTCTTCCACAGTTTAACCATCCTTAGAGCACAGAAGCTGCTTCTGGTGTCTCAGCTGAGTCTACTGATGGACAGTTGGAATGCTGATTCTTCTGCAGTGCTCCATGCATCTGCTATCTTCTCTGCAGCTACTCTTATCTTATTTAACAGCTGCTGGCCAAGTTTAATGCTACATTCTCTGCTTCAGGCTACCCCTCCTTTTACAAATTTCCTTCACTGAGGACCTTTTCCAGACCTATGATCATTTCCAGTTTCTTTCTTCAGTTTTTCTTTTCCCTTATGATTTCAAACTGTGCCTGCCTTCATAGTCCTCTTCTCCTGCTGCCTTCTTCCTTGCCCACAGACATCTTCTTTATCCCATACTCTAGGTCACTTTTAAAAATCCTGAGCAGTTGTAGACACAAAGTGGACCCTATCTGTTTTGACAGTGATATCAGTTGTATAAAAATCTTTGAACATACTTTTCTGAAGAATTTCCAAACTGCAGTTTGTCCAGAATGCGCTTCCCTATCTCAGCTGTCAATGTATGATATGAGGCAGCAACCAAAGCCACCAACAGCAGCTCATCTGTGCAAGAAATTTGTTATCTTGCGGAAGAAATGTAAGAAATTGCCACAAATTCTTTCTGACAAATCTGTGCTGTTTGTAACTCATTTTATTGCTTTAATAGGGGTGTTCACAGGTATTGGTACCAATGCTTTTTTCTGTAATTCATTGCCAGGGTGGGGCTGGTAATTCATTGTAATTCATGGGCCAGGGAGGGGCTGCGGGGAGCTGGAGTCTGGCCTGGGCCCTGAGCAGGCTGGGAGAGCTGCAGGAGGCTGAGCAGGGGCAGTCAGGGCTGGCTCTGCCCCCATGGCCCTGACAGTTTCCTTACTTTGTTTGAGATCAGAGAAAATCTTATAATTTAGCCACATCGGTCTCTTCTCCGAGGTAAGCAACAGGACAAGACAAAACGGACTCAAATTACAACAGGGGAGGTTTAGATTGCATATTAGGAAAATTTCTTCACTGAAAGACTTGCCAGGCACTGAAGCAGGCTGCCCAGGGAAGTGGCTAAGTCACCATGTGTAGAAGTGCTCATAAAACATTTGGATGAGGCACATTTTAAGTGATTTCATAATGCAGCAAGTCACTCCAGAGCAGCTAAGTATGGTAGTGAATAATTGTTTCTTTGGAAACTGCAGTAAACAGCCTTATGCCTAATAAATCTAAGATAACAGAAAAAGTTAAAGTGCTCAGTTACAGCAAGAGATTAGCCCTGCACTCCAGAGGCACCACATCCTTCCCAGTCTCCCAGATCCAGCCCTGCTTCCCAGATCAGTCATGCTGGGCTCTGTCATTTGGTCATGATTTATTTACCTGAAGTGTTAAGTTGTCCTGGCATTTCCACAAGAACTTGTAATGGATATGTAGCTGGCAGAGGGCATGTGTACACAGCACAGCACAGAGCACTGTCAGAGATACCCATCTGGCTGGGAGGGAGCCAGCACACCTATGTGGAACGGCAGAGCTCTGCAAGAACACTGAAATCCCCAGCCACATTCAAGCTCAGACGCGAATTAGCTCAGCTCAGCACTGCACGTGCACAGCATGTACCTCCCAGCCGAGCAGGATCAAGACCAGCAAAGAGATCTGTGTGTTGATCTCTGCTGTGCGAGGCTGGCATTCCCCACAGAGCTGCTGTGCTGCTTTCTCCTCCTGGTGGCAAAACCAGCTCTTCCCTCAGCCTCTTCTGTACAGCGAATGCAGAAATACCGTCTGCTCTTTCCTCCCCTTCTTCTTACTGAGCACTGGCTACAACCAAGACGACCTTTGTCAGAATATACCTATCATGCTATTTATGTCTTGAATAGTTGACATACTTTGTCAAACAATGGATTTACATCCTGACTGGTTGATGTATGAAGTCCAAACCTGATTTATAAGTCACACCTCTTTGTTACTGCATTCATTTAAGGGTCACTGAGCTGATTTATGGCTTGAGATTTTGAATGATAAATCACAACTGCATTCTGCGTTTCCTGTAATTTATTTGTAATCCAGCACTTTTCACTTCCATTATAATCTTTGCTCTACTAACTTGCCTGTACAAATAGCAAAAAGGTGCCCTCTTAAAAAAGCTAGACCTCTAGGGAATACTTTGCAATGCTCAGGCACCTTTAGCACCACCAGGCTCATCAGTCCAGGCAAAAGTATTCTAGTCCCTGTACAAACACACCACACACAATCCCATGAACCATTCTGCAGCCTTGCAAAGTTCATTGCCTAACTCAAACCAGCACCTTTGAGGCTGGTGTGGTCTGAACCACAGTTTCCATAGGTCTCTGCTTGTGTCTGACAATTCAAACAGCCAGCACCCGTTCATAAGGGCTCAATACACCTACTCTCAGATCTGGGATTATACAACAAAAAGGCAGTGAAACCAGGAGAGCATGAGCTGGCAGGGCAGCTTGGGCTGAGTGTTGAGAGAGTCCAGCAAAGCAGGTCTCGTAGGGAAAGGCTACCAAACCCAGCTGGGCACAGAGAAAGAGTATTAACAGAGTCCCAAAAAGATGGCAAGGTGCTAAATGCAGGAGTTTTCCAAAAGAAGGGGATGAGATAACTAGTACTGCCCATACAACACACTTCAAACATTAAAAGTGTGAATTACCATCTGCATATTCTGGCTGGTCCTTCTGTTATGAGTATCCTATGCTCTTAACAGAGATGGAATGGGTAGTAAAGTTAAAGAGAAAATAGAAAAAGGAGTGTTTACAGCTAACTGAGGTGCAGTAGTCTTCCTTAAATTTTCTATTTAAAACAGATGTATAGTTCAGCATGTTACTGGAGGTGAAACCTCTCTTTTTATAGTACAGTGTCTCTTAGGAATTAGGATAGGAAACCCAGATATCTATGTGTATATGATTATTTGTATATTATTGCTATATATATTAACAGAGATTTCTTCTGCTGTTGTACCATGAGTCTCTATACTGGTCAGGTATTTTCTTTCAGGAAAAATAACCACTAATTTGCGTCTTTGTCAACTATAATTCAGAAAAATACAGTAGATCTTGACACCTGCAGATTACAAAATCCAGTTTAACTACAACAACTCATGTTCATAAAAAAGGAAACCTCTCTCACTGGTTCCAGTAACAATTTGAGGGAGTTAATTTGAGAGTTCCTTCATACAAAGCACCGAAAATATAAATACAGATAAGAACTGGCAAAGTCCTAAGGGTAGGGGCCCACGCCCTGTTCCCTTTGCCCCCACTGTACTTGGCACATCACATGGCCCTCAGCTATCCTCTTACAGGAGGTGTTGTGACCCAGCCCTGGGGATTAACACAGCACAGTAAGCCAAGTCACAAAAAAAGTCTTTAAAGAAGAATATATATTCATCTCTTTATTTGGATCCTGTGACTAAACCAGATCTAGGCGCACTGATGAAAAAAAAAAGATGGGTCAAAGGCTTCTGTTTCAAAAAGCAAAATGATTGCTGAAAGAACATTATTGTCACCTCTTAGTGACTGACATTTCCATTCCTGCTGAGTGCTTCTGTGAATGCTTAATTCACGTGTTGAGTATCACAAGTTTGGAAATAAGACAGGTTGCATGTGACACACAATAGCATTCTATATGTCTCCATGATGCACGTAAAAAATAAGGAAGTTGTTTTAAGAGCACTGCAGGACCAAAGGAAAAGCTGCAGCAGTTACTCCAGGGCCATACTGAAGCTTTTCAGCAGAAACCAGCCAATGCATTCAAAGGTGGACAGAGGATGCAAGGGACTTCAATACAAATAAAACCTGTGTGTGTGGCATGTTTGCAGGAGGGAGTCCTCACCTAAGGCAAACATCTGTTTAACATCTTTATGGATTATTTGGACAGGGGAATTGAATAAGTTCACAGACGACACCAAGTTGTTTGGGAGTGTTGATCTGCTTGAAGGTAGATGGTCTCCACAGGCAGATCTTAACAAACTATGGGCTGAGGAAAATGGCATGAGGTTCAACAAGGCAAAATGCCAGGTCCTGCACTTTGGTCAAAACAACCCCTTGCAGTGCTACAGGCTGCAGGAAGAGCAGCTTGAGAGCTGCTCAGCAGAAAGGGACTTGGGAGTTCTGGTTAACGGCCAGCTGGATATGAGTCAGATGGTGTCGCGGTTTCATTGTGAACCAGACAGAAAAAAAAACTATCAATTTGGGTTGCCAAAAGAAAAGAAATTTTGTAATCAAGAGCAAAGCAGGTTTAAACTTGAAAAGGACAGACTTTTATTAACTAATACAAAAAGGAAAGAAGGAGAAGAAAAAAAACAACTAACAAACTCTTAGAATTAGAATGAAACCTTTCAAACATTCTTCCTCTATTACCAAAATTTCTCTCACTCTCATTAACAACATACAGAAATTACATTTAGAAACTTTCAGTCAGTTTTTTCAATTCTAGAATAGTCTTTCTTCAATTCTTCTAGAGATTGGAGCATCTTTTACTCGCTATGGAACTAAAAACTGAAACAAAACAAGACAAAACAAACTTTTCATGATAACAGCCGCCCGGAAAACATTTATATCATGAAAATTCCTCCCATATTTACAGCTCTTTAATAGCTGTACTTCTGGGCCATAATCGATCCATGGGGTTTATTTTTTTAAAAACAAAACTGTTCAACAGCAAAAGTTCTCTTCTTCATCTTCTTCTCTAGGACAAAATTTCATTGCTCTGTCTAAATTTCCCAACAGTCACAATCATCTCAATACTGGCCCCGTCAATATAGTGTTCTTTTGCTCAGATTTACAATTTGAACCGTTCATCTCCCCATATTCTTTTATGGTTTAAAGGAAAATTGTCTCATTATATTACAGTCCATCACCATAGCTTATAAAAGATTTTAATGTAAAAATAAAACAACTCCTTATCTCTCCTCCACTTAAAATATCACCTTCAATTTCTGACTGCAAAATATCCTTACGTAATTTCTCTATGTGTCTTCATTCTGTCCTTTCTTTCACTCCGGAGAAGATAGAAGCTTTCGGGTTTCATCTGAATACTTAAGGAGTTCACAAAAGGCAGCAGCCATGCCAAAGCAGTCAGATTTACTAAAACAAGCCGTGCTGGGGCTGCAGAGCCACTCTTGGCTATAGTTCTGGCTGGATTCTTATGGTTAGAGAGAAAGAAAGTTAGTGGGTTCTTCTTTCCACCCCTCGGTCTCATTAGGGTTAAATTAGTCCAGAGTGAACTCCACTCAGAAAAGCCATCCCCGCCCGATCTGCGTGATCTTTCGTGGCTCCAAGACAGCCCTGAGGAAATTCTTTCACCGACCATGCTGCAGGAGAAGAAAACTCGAATTCCATCAGCCAGATATCAGCAACGTAGCTCACAGTTTGGCTCTGCGGTCTTTTTTTCCTTTTTCCCGGTCAGCCTGACTTGCTTCCCCCTCCCCCCCCAGGCCAGACGGCCACGTGGGGAGAGGGGGAGCAGAGAATGTTCGGCAGGAGCTCTTACCTGAGCCTCTGCCGGAAACCAAGAGAGAGATGATTCCCGGGTGTGCATTTAAAAAAGGTGTATCGTAAAAGGCGTACCCACGCTTTCATTGGTTTTATCAAATGTCAGTAATACACATTGGCCAATCACGGCCAAACTACTACAGATGGGTAGCCAAGAAGGCCAATGGCATCCTGGCCTGTATCAAGAATAGTGGGGCCAGCAGGACTAGGGGAGAGATTTTATCCCTGTACTCGACACTGATAAGGCCACACCTCAAGTATCGTGTCCACTTTGGGCCCCTCACTTCAAAAAGAACCCTGAGGTGCTGAACCATGTTCAGAGAAGGGCAATTGAGAGGGTGAAGGATCTGGAAAACATTTCTTGTGAGGGAACTGAGCTGAGGGAACCAGGATTGTTTAGTCTGGAGAAAAGGAGGATCGGGGGGGACCTCATTGCCCTCTATAACTACCTGAAAGGAGGTTGTAATGAAGTGGGGGCCAGGCTCTTCTGCCATGTCTCAAGAGGAAGGATGAGAGAAAATGGCTTTAAGTTGCACCAGTGGAGGTTCAGATTAGATATTTAAAAAAAATTCATGGATAGAGTGGTTAGGCATTGAAGTAGACTGCCCAGGAAGGTGGTGGAATCGCTGTCTTAGGAAGTATCCAAAAGACATCTGTATGTGGCATTTGAGGATATAATTTATGGTGGCGCTATGTTGACAGCTGGACTAGATGATCTTGAAGATCTCTTCCAACCCTCACGAATCTGTGATTCTGTAATTGCCAAGGAGGGGATTTCCAGACTAGAGGAAGAAGATATAAAGCAGAAGCAGCACAGACTTGGGCAATTCCCTCAACTGCAGCAAACACAATATTTTATAGTTCTATTTCTGCAACAGTGTTTGGGGATGGGTCTTGCTTTGGGGATTTTTCTGGTAGGTATTGACAAAAGGCTGAATGGTTTGAATGAGAAAAGGATTTTAAAGAAATCTTCCTCTTATTCATTTCTCAGCTACCATTTCAGATTTATTTTATTTAGGTGCAGATGGCAGTACGTGTAGGTGAGGAATGGTACTGACATCAGAATAAGGGCTGTGAGAGGCTTGTAACTTACTGAAGCAGATGTTTAAGGTCTTTTTAGAGCAATTATTCTGCCAGAATAAATGTATTATTTAATACTCACATTAATAAATGTTATTATCTACTCTCCATTTATACAAGCGCTGTTATAGAAATCACAGTTTGAGAAGTTCCGACTAGAACTTAAGGAGTTGTTCCCTGGGAGACATACACTCCACGGATCTAAGATTTTTTAAAGAAACCATTATCCAACATGCTGTTTAGTTGCCAACAGAGCTGAGAAGGTACTTGTGGTTGAATAAATCCAGCTGCAAACAGGTTGCAAAGCAACCTTTTTCTTCTTTGGGCAGCTATCTGCAAGGACTTTTTTTTGGTGTTACCCTGACACAGAGGGAAAAAATAGATGTTTTAGGGAATTTCCTCTGTCTCTAAAAATTCATCAGAGGAAAAGTATGAAACAGATGTTTAAAACCCAATAAATTTCAGCCATTAAAATTTTAAAAACCAACAATTTAAAATTACTCCTTGCATCCATTCAGGGCTACTTGCAGCTGCTGTGACCTACAGGCCAAAGGTTAGCCCTTCTCTCAGATTTGTGACCAACCAGCAGAGGGAAAATGGATCATCTCTATGTTTTGACACAATTTTTTTCTGCTGTATAGACATGCCTCTGAAATAAAACTGCTCGAAGTGTTCTGCTGAAGGTATTTAACTGTCCAGAGTTAAATGTATCCAGTATCCAGAGGTAATGACTGCTTGCATTACTGAATGTCACTGCATGGAATTTTAGGTGTTGGTCACTAGAACAGAGAAATGGACGCACACTCTGTACACTCAGTTCATTTCCTTGGCAAACCAAGGTTAATGTCCTTGTTTGGAGATACTTCATCCTCTTATGTGAATCCAGCAGGATGCAAACTGTTGGCAGTTATACTCACACAAATCTCCAGGCTTGCCCTTGAGTTGGCTTGCCTGCCAAAGCTGGAACATCTCAGTTAAAATATTCTTCTTCACTGCTGGCTGACAGAATCCCAGCAGCCCTTCCTGCCTACTGGCTGTAGTGTGAGGCAATAATTAAAGAAACTGAAGCACTAATATTTGCCATAGAAGTTGCATCGTTAGCCGCAATGACACTTGTACCTCCTGAGAAAGCACCTGAACCTCTGAAAGTCAGAAAACACCCTGCAGACAGCACTACCAGTCTGGGACTTTCTGATTTCAATGCAAGAAATGGGCAAGCACTTAGCTTTCCCTTTTTCCATGCACAAATCCTTTTCTCTGCAGGTCCAAACTGTTTTCATTCACCTGTCCTACCCAGATGGGCAGTGTGCTTTGCAGTTTCACCCGGTGCAGTCTGCAGTTGTTTGCCATGCTCAGTACTGATGGTGGGACTGAATCCGCCAAAACCTTGAGGTGGAACTGCTCCACATAATTCTGAAGTGAGCAAACCAGAAGATACCATCTGCCTCCAGCTTTTAAAGCAGGATTTATTGGAACTCAGCATATCAGAGCAGAGTAACTTGTCAGGTAATCTTATTAAGTGAATGACATCAATTCACAAATATTTAAACAGGTCTCTTGTTCCCTGAAGCATTGTAGGGAAGATCCCTCTCTCCACCCTGCTTCCTGCTTCACCCTGCCCCTCTGTCCACCTGCTCTGGCTCTCTGCCCTGGAGGCAGAAGCCATCTCTCTGCCCTGTTTAACAGAACAACCATGGGAAGCACAGCCCCAAACTGCCCCATACTGCAGCCACACAAGCCAAACAACAAATGCTCTGAGAAGCAATGTGCTCCTCATCTCTCAGTGACACCTTACTGTTAGCTGATGTTTATACACATAAGACCTCTCTTCTCTGGAACATAAATATTCCCAAGGCTTTCAAGGATTCAAGGAGGACTGAAAGCAACGTCTCCAATCTTGAACTTCCTCCTCCAGCGGTCCTATAAGTTCACCAGGATCTTGCTTCAGCAAAATTAATCTGCGACAGTGAAAGTCCAAGGTGCCAGCAGCAGGACAAGCAACCTTGCTGGCAGACCTGGCCAGCCTGCACAGGCTGTGCCAAACTCCTGAAGAAGCACATTTCTATGGGACTGCTCAGTGCTATACACACTTTTTAACAATCAGATCGAAATGTTGCTTGGTTTTGCATTAAGCATAGCATCAGGATGCTTTTCTGACTTCTCAGTAGACTACTAAAGGACACGTTTGGCACACTCAATTCTTTCATATATCAGATGGCTAATCTGCAGTATCTCCTGATCACCTTCCAATTTCTTGCTCAGTGCAAGACATAGATAAGCCTTTCCACTCATCATTATTGCTGTTAAAAGGTTAAGTCTTTATCAGTCTGTTGACTGCTTGCCATCTGACTTAACGTAGCCACTGACATGGGGGCTTTAAATCCACAATGTGTCTGCAGCCTGTAAACCAGTGGTTAAGCTGATATATCGGTCTTCAACAACCAAGAACTCATTGGGAAAAAATTCCACTGTTATTTAGTATGTGTGAATGTCTGTAATGACAAGTTCTGCTTTAACAAGCAGAATAATACAACTTTTTTTAATGTACAAATCAGAAGGGTTGTACCAGAGACTCTGTACCAAAGAACAAGGCAACAGTGATGAGTCATCCCAGAGACAAATAAACCAGATTTGCTATATGTGGGCATGTGCAACTTCTCCCAAATGACTTCCATGTCATGTACTGTACAGGTCAGAAGTGCAAGAGAGCTGAAAAGAAATCTAAACAGTAACTGTAAATTTGGTATTTTCCTACTTGTGCACAGCAAGCCAGAACTATACTTCTGATCATTTTGGCATGTGAACTTATTGATTTACCCCAACAATGTGCATTTCCCTGGGGAATGCAAGGTAGGAAAAATTCTTTTTGTACCACTTCATGTCTCTGTGAAGTCTGAGTTCAATTTGGTAAGACAAAAAGAAAGCACCAAAGTTCATCGTTTTAGTAGCACAGAAGACCTCAGCATGTATCTGTGCTGTGTCTGCATGAGTTTGTGGTCTCACAACGGCAAGAGTCTAGGCAGTGCTTGGGCATTTGTCCTGTGTTGGGAAACTGAGTGAGTAGGTGTGTGTGTTTGTGTGTGGTGGCCACCTGGCTGACCATCTAGGTCTGTCTGGGAAGGGAGGGATTTTAATAAGCTTTCTGGTTAGTAAAAACCTGAGGAATGATGTAGCTGTGTGAAAGTCCCCTTGCAATGATTCTGGGTTTTCAGGGTACAGGAAGCTACATCAAAGCCTTCTTCATTCCTGGGTGGGAATGGGTGGGGACGAATGGGGAGAATTTGTCTTTCTGTAAGAGTGAACAATGTATTGACAAAGAGGCATTGCCTCACTCCATGCTTGGCGGCAGATGGGCCTACACGGCTGGGTAGAGATAGGGGTGCTACTACTCTAGCATGTATATTCTGCAAGAGCCATCAAGGAACCGGAGTCCTGGAGCAAGCCAACTAGCAAAACATGCCAGTATAAGGAGCACTTAGCTGCTTGGGAACAGCACACAGTTAGCGGGAATACAGCTTCACCGCGGTGTGGGTCAGGACCATGAAAAAAACTCTAATGAGTAAAACAAGCAACACAGGTAAATCCACCACAGTCTAGATGAAGAGATTTGGTTCCATCAGCCAGCCACAAGGCTGCAAAGTCTGTTTCATAAGAAAATATAAGACATCTCAGGCAGTAAGACTCTACCTGAAACACCTTGTTTCCTCTTTCATGGTATGAAGGATCACAGGTATATTTACAGCTATGAAGGATCAGGTGTATCTTTCAATACAAGTCCTTTCTGGGGTGAGAAAGTGTAGATTACAGATCACTCATGAACTGTTATTTCTGAGTCTGGAAAAATAACCTCACCAAAGTAAAACAAGTCTCACAAGACAGAAGGTAAAGAAGGACAAAGAAACATAACTTCACAGGGTGGTGTATGTGGTACTGTAAAAGAAGAGGGAAAATGTGTGGATCTGAAGGGGTCTTAGAAAGTGACTCAAAAGAAAAATTCTTTTCCTAGAAAAAGTAGACACCACACAGAATTTATCTGGGAAAAGGATAATCATCTGTCTTTGCTTATTACTGTTAAGTAGGGGAGACTGGCAACTAATAATGTATTCAGTGTCTGAAACTTGATCAAGAAACAGAGTTAATCACAAGTTAAAATTTAATAACAACTTTTTTTCCCAAAAATCTGAATAAAAGTGTTTGATCAGACTCTGAGTATATTTAACAGTGTATTTTCAAACAATTGTTTGGAGATCTGGGAAGCTTGGTTGCCGTGCTCTTAATGCAGAGAATATAGCAGATTCATAAGGAAACCCTGGAGCAAAACAGTTAATAATGTCGTGTAAACATTTTCCATACAGAGGTCACATATAACTGACACACAGCACTGCCGATTTGATAAAGCACTTTTGTAGACTAAACCAACATAAGCCAGCCTGTCACTCATTTGAGCCTTACCCTCAAGGCTTATTTAAGATATAGAAATGAAAACGAAGTGTGCTTTTCTGATACTCTCTCCTGTTTCTCTTCCACTGGTGCTGGAAGGACCAGTAGGAGTTCAGTACATGTTGGAGGAAATTGTGGTACCTATTGGTGAATGACACTGCTATTTGTACTCTATGCCCTACATGACCCAATCAATTCTTTGTTGCAATAAACACCACTGCCTGACTAAAAAACTTAACCTCAGAAATACCGAACCCAAAACAAATGTCATTTGAACTAAATTGGCTTTTTTTGTTTGTTCATTAAAATTGTTCATAAGATTCCATTTCCTGAGGCAAACAAAGGGCAATAGAAGCAGAGATACTGCTAAACATAATCCTTGATGACTTTATATTGAAACATCAGTGCTTGGCTACACACATGCATCTTAATTGTGTTATTCTACTCAAACATTCAAATTAACAATTACAACCAGAAATTCATAAATATCAAACTTTACTAAAAAAGCCTGCCTTCTATGTTTATCTTTATTGTATTGCTACTTATCAGGCACTCTACACCACCTCAGAATTTAGAAATTAAGAGTTTGCCCCGAACTTAGAATTTTGATTGATTTTATAGCAGACTACTCCTGTCTCCTCATGTCTCTTGTAAAGACCTGTTCCCTGAGCGAAATATTTTGCTATTGAAGTTATCTATCTGGGTGAAAAATTTCCTTGCTGTGACTGTCACAATCAGCTTCTCAGGATATTTTTTTTCTGATTCAACATTATGAAAAAGATGAGAATGAAATATTAACTAAACTTGAACAGGACTGAGAATGAAAGAAGAGTATTTTTCTTAGGTCTTGCTCTCATAGGAATCTAAAAAGGTTGAGAACTCTCCCCTTGAAAGCTGCAGACTAGTTGTCTAACCTACCTCGGTGAAGAAAGCCACAGAGTTGGCTGACTGATTTGTGAGCAAAATAGGAGGTTGTTTTATCAACCTACTCCAGCTGTCTGAGGGACCATGAGCCCAAAAGACAATGTCAAGTGTCAGTTCTAGAAGGCTAAAAACATACCAGAACCTTCCCAGGGAGAATAAAGCATATAATGAAAACTGTTAGAAAATTGTAGCTGTAGCTGGGTAGTGCACAGAACCCATAATTCCGTGGGACTAATTCTGGAATAGCAACAGTATTCCCAGGCACACAAGAGGGATGCACACGGGCTGTCTACACTAACACCACTAAGAAGGGAGCAATGCCTACACCAGAAAAAGACTCTTATAAGGTTGCTGTAAGTTGAGTCAACTCCCTCTCCAGATGAACTCTCAGCAATATTTGTGTCAATGAAGTAAATCCCATCATTGGATGGAAAGAAATATGCTGAACATTTGACAGTTAGTGAAAATATTAGATTACATTGATGCAGATGAAATAGTCTCTGCACAGAGACGGTATGTGCCAAAAATGGCAAGCACAAAGATTTTTGGTTTTTTGTTGAAAGATTCCAGAGTGTCTTTGTATGCTACATCAGGAGACTGTCCATTCTGAATACAGTTTTTTATTGTAGGTTTCAATCTGTGCTAATTGCCTTGTCATTTCTTGCATTACATCCTGAAGACTTTCATAATTTATTTAATGAAAATTAAGAGCAATGAGCAAGAGGGCTCCATTGTATGCTCAGTGGTTCTCAGAAAGAAACATCATTAAAAAGTCTTGAAAAATGAGAAAATTGGTGTTAATGCGTTTTGAAAAAGAGTACATTTGTCAGTGATGCCAGTTACTGAAAGACAAAGGCTAGATATACAACTTTTCTTTAGAGACATAAGGTTTTATCTCAACAAAGACATTATATTGCTGTTACAGTCAAAGGACATTAGAATGGCAAGATCTGTAATAATCATTCTTTACTAGACCAACCTATATTTGAAAAAAAAAAGTTAGGTTTTTGGGCACAGAGGCTGTTGTGTACATAAAACCTTGTCTTTATTTTCCATCGCTTGACAACAATGAGGATATACACATTATAA
>WAAG01084049.1:0-25805 GCA_013390105.1 Tichodroma muraria | reverse complement strand
TGTCTAAAACCCCCTCAAAGTCTTTTTTTTTTTTTTTTTTTTTTTTTTTTTTTTTTTTTTTTTCCCCCCCCCCCCCCCCCCCCCTTTTTCCTAATGGGAAAACACTCCTGGGAACTGAAGTTACACAGGCAACAACACACGACACAAACCAGTAACTGATGCTGATGGGGAGGACAGGGAGGCCCTTGTGCCTGGCCACCCTTTGGGACAGCAGGAGGTCACTTGGACCATCCCTTCCCCGGCGTCAGCCTCCCCGCCTTGGTCTGCCACGACGCGGAAACATCCTCATTAGGATAACAGGCAGATTTCCAGGATCCACTTCTGATTCCCCTCGCCCTGGAACGGTCCCAAATATCACAGATGTTTTGACGGCTCTCCCAGAGGGCGGCAGCAGCTCGTCCTCCTCCACTTTCGGCACGTCGAGCCCTGGCATGCGGCGAGCAGCTGATGCCCCGCTCCGTGTCAGGGATGGCAGCTCCCCCGGTGCTCCCAGTGCACCCTCAGAGCGAGGTACCCAAGCGGGGCTGTGCCCAGCTGGGGTTTTCAAAGCCACGTGGCATCCTGGAGCTGCAGCCTTCGCTCCGCGCGTGCTGCTTTTGGGGGAAAAGTGCGGCTTTTTTAGGGCATCCTGCAAACGAGTGCTGCTTCTGGAGAAGGACTGTGCTTTAAGAAAGTTGCAGAGGACACAAGAAGGAGGGGTGAATGTTAATTATTCCTTTCCACGGGCTTGAATAGGAAGCAAAGCACTGATCCCAGTTATGTCAGTTTGACCATTAGGGAAAAAGTAGGGAATAAACTTTCAGCATCAAGATTCTTTTCCACATCAGGGGGATCTTCCTCAGTCCTCCCCAGCCCCAAGCAAACACAACCCTGATTTCCATGCTGGGTCCCATGCTGATGGCTACAGGATGGGACAGTGAGTCCAGAGAGATGAAACCATGTCTAGATTTGTTGGGTAATCTCAGGAAATTATTCCCCTTCCACCTTCTCTCCTATTCTCCCCACCTGCCTCAAGAGAGGCTGGAAAGTTTATTTCACTCAGGATTTCAAAGTGCTTGGGAAAGTTCAAGTGAAAGACAGCATGGAGCTGTTATTGCTGCTGCTGTTTTATTCTTTTCTTCCAGTCAATTAGGGGAGAAAACCTGATGATCAGAAGTTATTCATTGCACTGTGTAACAACCTCTTGTAGGATGTATCTTCTTTGAGGAGGAAACAAGAGCTCCCTGTTTATGGGAAGAGTGGAAATATCAGACAGTAAAAGGGAAGTATCTCTGCACATGTCTGACCTGGCCCATCTCCCACCCGGTGTCCTCAAACCTGGCAAAAAATTGAAGTACAAGACAAAATTAACAGATAAAAGGGGCAGAATAACCATCCTTGGTGCCACCAAGGCCAGGTTGGATGGGGCTTGGAGCAATCTGGGACAGTGGAAGGTTCCCCTGCCCATGACAGGGGGTGGAGTGGCATGAGCCAAACCATTCTGTGATTTCCTGATTAGTGCCAGAAACCTCGTTCCCTTGCTGGGCCTTTATTGAAAGCCCTTCACAAGTATTAATCAAAGAAAGTGCACTGAAGGCCCCTGTGAGTAAGTTGGGGACATTAGGGCATGTAATGCTGTCCCCCAGGCCACAGGACAGTCCATCCCTAAAGCAGTCTGGTGTTCCTGGGAGGTGTCATCCATGGCTCTCAGGTTGTTCTTGCACCTACGCTCTTGCAATTCCCAGACCTCGAGCTGCTCCTGCATTTGTGGACTGAGCAAGTGCCTCAGAAGGTGACTTACGATACATCGTGTAAGGCACATATGGTGGGATTCCTGGGGCTGTCCTCTGCAGGACCAGGAGATGGGCTTTGATGATCCTTGTGGGTTCCTTCCAACACAGACTATTCCGATTCTGTGATTCTACGATTCCATGATCATGGACACAAAGATTCACTACCTCAGGGCTAAAATCCAGCTCTCTCCCTACCTTCTCCACATAGCCTTTTCCTTTGGAAGAAAGCCTGCGGCCTGCTATGGTGGGGAGGTATCCATGAACGGCTGTGAGATGGGTTCTCACATGCTCATGGTGAAGAGCCCCTTCTTTAGAGCACCAAATTCAGTTTCTCAAAGAAAAATTGCAGGATTGACCATAATTATTCAAGTTAGAGCTCGGCAGAACACCAAACTTAATTCTGTTCAGAAGGACACACGTGCTGGCACTGTGAATGTCACCAGTGGTCACAAACCAAGCTTGAGGCCTCCTCTGGAGCCCATCAGCAGCGCTGACCCACCCAGGGCTACTCAAGCACAGGAGAAAAAGCCACCTACAAGATTCCGCGCCCGCCAGAGGCTGCAGATCCGGGCTTTGTGCAGCCAGGACTCGTGAGATTGTCATAGGATAGGGATGCCCATCCAATACAGACCAACAAAATGACAGAACACCCTCTTCCTTCTCAGGAGTTTTCCTGAAAGGATGTGGATCCAGCTGTCACAGCATTCTCCACCCATACTCACAGATGTTAAGGAATTTAAGAATTGTTTTCTCTCCAAAAGGGATCTTTGAAATTGAAAATATCTTTGATATCCACAGTCCTACCTCTGTAAGAGTTCCTATCAAAACCTATGATATGAGTCTTCCTTCCCCCCTGCAAGAGGGACCAAATCAAGTAGATCATAAAATTTAATTTATTTTATTGTCCTCATTTGATCTGCCAGGTGGAGGTCAAGAGGAAATATTCTATTTTCTTTTGGATTTTAATTTAAGAATATCTGAGTTATCTTAGCTGATTGAAGCTGACTCCTGAGATGCTGCAGCTGAATGTTTCAGAGAAAGGAGCAAGGCATCTATCAGTGGGTGAGGATGAAATTCCTTTCCTGTCAGAAATGCTTCTGTAAACATTTTAATCAGGGTTGCTTTTACAGCTGAATGATTACTTAGGTGGGAGCTGCAAGTATCACGAGTGGTGCAAGGATGTCAGGATTCCCTGGAACACTCCATTTTGTCCAAGTTGTTCCTGCTGTCATCTGGAACACAAGCTGATGGTAATTGGCTTTTTAATAACACCAGCACATTGTCCAGCATGACCAAGTGCCAGGACTGATTTGGGCTTTATTGTCATGCAGTCTTCCAGAAAATTAATTGCTATCTCTGGTAGTGATAACCCAGAGTCCTTAACACGAGAAGCTCCCCCTGGTTTAAATAGTGAACTTATTGGAAGAGTGGTTGCATTTTGCTTATTTTTTTTTGTTGTTTTTTTTTGTTTGTTTGTTTTTTTGGTTTTTTTTTGTTTAAACAAGATTGAATTTCCTCTGAGGAAGATTGATGTGAGTTTAACTCCAGAGGCTGAAACTTGGGTTTTGATATGAGTTTTATGTCCATCCACCCATCCTGTTCATCTACAACTGACAAGTCTCCCAGTGATGGGGGAACTCCAGGGAGCAAACAGAAGGATTCGCTCCAGCTCCTGCCATTTTTTTTCCAAAGCCAATCCCGTGCAATTTCAGAGGAGCTCCCACCCAGCAGAAACCTCCTGCCTGTAGGTTTTGCACTGGGCAGTTTGTTAAATGAACATAAAATGCTTTTTCAGATGTTCTGCAAACTAAATGTTTTTTGTTGGTTTTTTTTTTTTTTTTAAATGTGCATTTGTCGCTGGTCTAACGGGAAGCAGCAGAATGGGCCATTTGCAATTGTAATGCTGAGCAGCCAAGAAAAGGTGTATTCCAGGCCTGTGGATTGGCAGCTGGCACTTGAGGTGTGGCCCTTAAATTATTAAAATGATCAGTCTTTGGAGTTTTAAAACCTTTCCAACAGTGTGGTATTTATGGGTGCTCTGCTGGGATTAACTGGCTTGTCTTCGAGGGATCCTAAATTTTGAGCCAAGCTGAAGTGCCGTGTTCATAAAGTCTACTGAAAGAATCTTTGTAATCACAGAATGACAGAAGGTTTGTGTTGGAAGAGACCTTAAAAAGCTCATCTTGTTCCCCCTCCTGCCACAGGCAGGGATGTCATTCACTAGATCAGGTTGCTCAGGGCCCCGTGCAATAAATCCATTAAATAAACCAATTTGGTTACAAATTCCTGTTGTTCATCTCTCTTGTCCAGCCACAGAGGGAGAGACTGGGTCAGGAACCTTTCCACTGTGGATCCAGAACTTGAAACTTCAAAGCTAAATTCTGACCCAAGTTGATGGGAATCAAACTTTTCACTGAGGAATTCCAATGGAACAAAATGGGAGGGAAAAAAAAATATGTTGAAGAAGCAATTTCTTCACAATAAGTGCCCACAGCACCAGACAGCCGGGGAAAAAATGCTCTGCCAATAACCCACTTTCTGAAAGTTCCTTACTTCAGGAATTTCAGAAGATTTCTAACTTTAAATGAATCCCAGCCTGGCATTTTCATGGGATACAGCGGGCCGATGTCTCTCCTTGCATGATGCAGGCTCACTCTGACTTGAAGCTGGCACGGAGCCTCCAGGGTGGTGGTGCTCCAGAACACATTCTGGCCCGTTCCTTGCCACAAGAGGACCACAGGTCTTCAAGCTGGATCTACATTTACTTTTCTTGGTGATTCAGTATCTTAATGCCCTTAATGCCCTTGAAAGGATCTCCCTGAATTCTCTACACTTCCAATCCTTGTATTTTGGAAGCTCCTCAAGCTTCTTTGGTTTTAAGCTCCTCAAGTCGTGGTTTTCAGAACCACAGTTACGCTTTGTCTCCTTCCTCAGCACGGGGAAGTTATTCCACTTCATTTCTCTCGTTTCACTCCTCTGTGGCCCAGGAACAAAAAACTCACTGGTCTCTTAGGAGGTTTGCAAGGGGCTGCCCTGGCAGTGGTTTGGAGAAGCGATGGGAGGATTCAGCAGCCCCATCCGAGGCTGTTGACAGAGGGGATAGTGCTTAGAATTATTGTCCTGTGCAAACTGCTTGGCAGGAGCACTGCTTCTCCCCCACAAGGATGGTGGGAGGTGCATCATCTTCCTCCCTGCAGACTTGCCGTGGAATTAATGTGGCCATATGGAAGTAGGCTGCAGATCTTGACTGTCTAACACACTCCAGTTTCCAAAATCATGCTCCCGACACAACGCACTCATAGGCTGCTCCAAGCCCAAGCCTCGTGGCAAAAAGACAATTTTGCTCCTCTGCATCAGCCAAGGTACTCTTAGGTGTGAAAGCTAAAGGTCTCAAGCAATTTATAACTGCTAATGTTCTGGCCCTGAAATAATCGTGGAAGACATTTTATTTTCTGTTTATTCCTCCTGCCTTGAAGTGAATCAACTTCTGAGCTCACACCATGTGACGGTGGCTGTGGCGCATGAGTTTTCTGTGCCAGCAGAGAGTATCCAGGCAACTAGACCAGATATCAAAATCTTGTCAGATTTTTCCCACCCTGTATTTTGTCTGTCTTATGGCCCTTATTACCACTGAATTCAGGACCCGTTGATCTCTTAACAAATTTATCTTGCAGCTGCCTTTTGCAGACAGAGAAATATCTCCGTTCTGCAAATGGAGATGGAGAGACCTGTAGGAAGGTCGGGTGAAGTAGGGATTGAAATGGGATAGCCCAGGTCATCAGACAGTACCAGAGTCCCTTGTTTAAAGGTGGAGACAGTTTTGAGTGCGAGGAGTTCAAGCTAAAAAAAGAAAATTGACAAGATGCTGACTTGATTGATTGTAGGAGAATTTGGGCTGGAAGGGCATTTACAAGGTCTTTGGTACAACGTCCTTTTCCAGGAAGGGTCAGCCTCAGGTTTAGGACCAGGTTGTTCATCCAGTTAGGTCTTAAAAACACCCAAGGATTGAGGCTGCACAACTGCAACCATCCCTGGAAGTATTCAAAAGTTATTTGGATGTGGCATTTGAGGACATGGTTTGGGTGGGCTTGGCAGTACTGGGTTAACAGTTGGGATGATCTTGGAAGTCTTTGCCAACACAAATGATTCTGTGACTCTACTCTGAAGACCTCTGAAAGAAGATCCTTAGACCATCCATAACTTCTCTGAACTTGTCACCCGTCCCTGGGCAGGAAAACCAGATCAATTCACCTGTCATTGTAATTCCTCCCCTGTAAGTGAGACACAAAAGCCAAATCCTACAGCATTAACTTTTAATGCTGATCCCTTTTGTTCCTGCTTTTTGTGCAGCACTTCACTGTCAAGAGGAGAAATTGAGCGAGACAGGCATCATTTCTTGTATGACCAAACAGCCACATCAGAGATAGAAATTCCTGACTTTTTTTCCCTTAGTAGTTAGGAATGTGGAAGTCAGTCATGGACATTGTCATGGCAGAACGGTGTCTGGATACTGAATTAGACTTTAACCAAGTGTGGAATTTCAAAACCTGAGAATTATTTGTTATGTTGCAGAGATTCACCACCCTATTAGGGAAAGAATAAAGTTTCTTCTATTTTAAGTTTAAAAAAGTGATGGTGATGGCCCAACAATTACAAAATTGGGGTGGGGTCAGGAAAATCATGTACATTTTAAATTCCTTGTCATTTTAGTCTAATGTCTTCTGGCTTTATTTCTTCAGCAATTCCCAAATGCATTTGTTTCAAAGCCTATATCCTAATTAAAAAGCCCTGTGCCCTAAAATAAGAGATGGCAGGCATGAATGTCCTAAATAAAGAAAAAGAAATAAATAAGAGGCCTGTTAAATTTTCTCCATAATGTCCATGAATGAAGAAGCATCCCTCTTTTCCTTTTTGACCTATGGATATCATTAATATGGACTGTTCCAGCACAATGAACTGGAAATAATGGTAATATTTTTAATTTCCTCTCTTGGAGAGAAATAGATGCTTTTCCACAGTGATGTTCACATGGGTGATACACTGACTTCTGGCCTTTATCTTGGATTTTTTGGGGATCTCAGAATACAGTCTCATTATTTGGGAAAACAATATCAGTGCTACAAATTCTAATGAATCTTCCAGAGGAGGCTCATGGAAGTTCTTTCTGAGTGACCTGGGGTCGAAAACAGATCAAAATTCCTGCAGTCAGCTTGGCCAGCCTTGGTTCTAAAGTCAGTAAAATGATGATTTTGCAGCAGGTTACAGGTGTAATTCAGCTTTGTCAGTTTAGGCTGACACTTGATTTGTCCTTTTTGCTGATGCAGGAATAAAGACAAAGGGAAGAGGAGAAAAAAAGTTTTGGTTTTTTTTTGCTACCAAACAGGAAATACAGTGATGTGGCATGAGAAGAGCACGCACTTGTGCAAAGCTCTGGAGCAAATGTAACTGTTCCTCAGGAAAAGGAACAGTTACACGTGGAAGAAAATGGTTTTATTTGGAGAATGAAGACTTAGGCTTAGATATTAGGAAAGCTGTTTCACTCTAAGAGTGGAAGAAGACTTTTCCCTGGTAAAAAAATAATGCATCAGTCAGTGACATCTTCAAGAAGCAGCTGTGGCTTGAGTGGGGAACTTGACGGATCTGACGAGACACACATCAGGTTTCAGACAGGTCCTGGCTGTAGGGGATCACTCTCCCATGTTTCTGCGTTGGTGCATGGCCTGGGAAGGTCCTGGAAAGTCCTCACTGGGCTGAACAGCCAAGTCAAATATCCATTGAGCCTATTTATTTCCACGCTGGGGCAAGAAGACTCTGACCACCATCTGGGAAAGCCTCTGGATGTCTGTCCATCCATGGATCCATGGATCCATCCATCTATCCATCATCCATCCATCCATCCATGGATCCATGGATCCATCCATCTATCCATCATCCATCCATCCATCCATCCACCTATCCATCCATCCATCCATCCATCCATCCATCCACCATCCGTCCATCCATCCATCCATCCATCCATCCATCCATCCATCCATCCCTCATCCATCCATCCATCCATCCATCCATCCATCCATCCATCCATCCATCCATCCATCCATCCATCCATCCATCCATCCATCCATCCATCCATCCATCCATCCATCCATCCATCCATCCATCCATCCATCCATCCATCCATCCATCCATCCATCCATCCATCCATCCATCCATCCATCCATCCATCCATCCATCCATCCATCCATCCATCCATCCATCCATCCATCCATCCATCCATCCATCCATCCATCCATCCATCCATCCATCCATCCATCCATCCATCCATCCATCCATCCATCCATCCATCCATCCATCCATCCATCCATCCATCCATCCATCCATCCATCCATCCATCCATCCATCCATCCATCCATCCATCCATCCATCCATCCATCCATCCATCCATCCATCCATCCATCCATCCATCCATCCATCCATCCATCCATCCATCCATCCATCCATCCATCCATCCATCCATCCATCCATCCATCCATCCATCCATCCATCCATCCATCCATCCATCCATCCATCCATCCATCCATCCATCCATCCATCCATCCATCCATCCATCCATCCATCCATCCATCCATCCATCCATCCATCCATCCATCCATCCATCCATCCATCCATCCATCCATCCATCCATCCATCCATCCATCCATCCATCCATCCATCCATCCATCCATCCATCCATCCATCCATCCATCCATCCATCCATCCATCCATCCATCCATCCATCCATCCATCCATCCATCCATCCATCCATCCATCCATCCATCCATCCATCCATCCATCCATCCATCCATCCATCCATCCATCCATCCATCCATCCATCCATCCATCCATCCATCCATCCATCCATCCATCCATCCATCCATCCATCCATCCATCCATCCATCCATCCATCCATCCATCCATCCATCCATCCATCCATCCATCCATCCATCCATCCATCCATCCATCCATCCATCCATCCATCCATCCATCCATCCATCCATCCATCCATCCTTCCATCCATCCTTCCTTCCTTCCTTCCTTCCTTCCTTCCATCCATCCATCCATCCATCCATCCATCCATCCATCCATCCATCCATCCATCCATCCATCCATCCATCCATCCATCCATCCATCCATCCATCCATCCATCCCTCCATCCCTCTGGCTCCCAGCCCTCAGAGCAGCACCGAGCACTTCCCGCTGCTGGGGCACAGAGCTTGGGAACCCCAACACGCGCTCGCAGGAGGGTGCCCGGCTGCAGCATAAATGATCAAAGGGCAGAGCAGGCTGATGTGCAGAGAGACGCTGTGGTACAGCAGCAGAGATCCCCTCCAGCCCTCGCCGATGCTAATGCATATATTTACCTCCTGATTGACTTCATAATTAATTGACTACACGGGGAGGATCCTTCTCTCACCTCCCCGGCTCTGAAGAAGCAGAGTGGCATGGGTGTAAAACGGGATGAATGAGGCCTTTTGTCTTTATTTTCTCTGCAAGTGCATAGAAGCCATAAGGAGCCTATAAGGATATAAATGAGGGCAAAAATGTGTTTCTTTTGATCCCCAAACTGCAGCAGGGGAGAGTCAGCATAGACAGGGGTTGAGGCAGTGGTTATAAAGTAGAAAGGTTTGTGTTTTGGCTCAAAGGTGGATATATTTAAAAAAAAAATGGTAGAAAAGTAGGGGAAATTAATACTTCCATCCCAACCCGAAGAAGGAGAAGAAGCATTTGTTATGCAAATCTTTTCATTATTGCAAATCCCGAGTGCTGATAAGAGATAAGCGTTGTTCTAGCTTTATTTCAAGTAGCTCCTGCCCAGACGCCGGGACGTGATTCTATTGCTGCGAGAGAAAGAAACAAACACACACATTTTCCCCCTGTACATTTATTTCTGTTACTGGAACACGGATTCTGGAGCCTGCCTGAAAAGGCATTTGGTCCATTGAGGCTTGTTCATTTTACTGCTTTGTTTTCTGCTAAGGTGACATCTGCTCCTGAATGACCTTCGCATCTTTTCTCGGCGCAGCCTGGCCCGGGTGGCCGCTCCTTTATGCGCATACATTAACGTGCGGGTGAATCGCAGCTTCAGGAGGGCTGTTCTTTATCCCTTTCATTTTCCCTAATCCCAGAGTCTGCGGGGAACAAAGGGCTGGATCCTCACGGTGTAAACGGCCAGAGCCGACTGGGGGGATTTATATTTGCTACGGCGGCGTGACACCGGTTATCTCCCGAAGCCATTCACCGCTTTACCATCTCCACCATCAAATTCCTTGTCCTTGGTAGAATCTATTGCATTTTCCCCCCGCTTTTTGACTGTTGGGAGGCAGCTGTAAAATCTGTGCAGGGAGCAGCAGCAGGTCCCATCCCACGTGGGACACAATCCCACCGCTGGGGCTTGGTGGTGGGGAAAGGTTGGTGCTACACACATGGCATGGGATGCTGCTCCCCACTCCATCCCTGTGCCAAGATGCTCCCCATTTTTGTGGCCCCCGTACAGGATCTGTCCACATCCACTGCTGCCTTCCATGGAAATCAATGAGGTTTGCTCAGCCCTGCATTTAGCCGAGGCTCAGTCCTCTGTCTGCCTGGCTATTAAATTACTTTTCCACGTGACAGCAGAGCTTCCAAAGTTTGCAGCATAATTCCAATCTCCTATGCAGCTCTTCAAGCCATTTTCCCTTGTCTCCCATTGTTTCACTGCTCCCTCCCCGTTCAGCAGCTCAGTGTTGCAACAGGAATATTCCACTTGCCCCATCTTTCTTTGTCTGGCACTGTTGCTTTTTTGCATCACCACCAAATGAAATCAATTTTAGAACTGATTTCTCTGCCCTGGCACTGGAATGACATGCCGACAGTTTCTGCTACAAATTCTCCTTGCTGTCCATAATAAGTTACTTAACCATTCCATTATTTCATGCTGGCTCCCCGTGGGTTTGAGCTGTACAAGGCATCTTTCTGATGAAATTGGCACCGGCTTTTAAAAAATCCAAATCAATTATATCTCCTGGGCCTTGCTCAAGACTTTAAAAGAGGTTACTTAGGCAGAATCTTAATTTTGCACATCTGGGTGGAAAATGCATAGGCATTTCTTTCCCCCTCTCACGCTGGTGTTTTTTTGTATAAAATTGTTTTTCATTGGAAGAGTCGGGAGCTCACTCCAGGAGGAAATTTGGCTGATATTTGTGGCAAGGCTCCAGTGGGTTTAATGAATGAAATGTTGATCACTACTTGAACAACAGGATCAGCAATATGGCAGGGATGCGACAGCCCTTTCCTCCAGCCCTCGATGCGAAGTACCAGACAGCACCGTTGTGTCAGAGGGCAGCTCCCAACAGAGGGGAACGATCACGATTGGGGTGTCAGACCTGGTTTCTTCTCCCATCTCCAGTGGCAGCTGGAATTAGGTGATCTTCAAGGTCCTTTCCAGCCCTAACCACTCTCTGGTCTTCTCCCCAGGAAGATTGTCCCTGGAGTTAATCCAAGTCTTTTTCTATTCAGAGGGATATTGAAATCCAATATTACCTATCCTGGCAAGCTTTCTGGTAACAATTGGAAGCAATTAATCCTAATGAACTTTTTAATCATCAATTTCACTAGATTTCTCAATCTTCTCAAGCAAGTCTTACTTGATCTATTTTCTAAACGAATACTGAAATGTTCCTTTATGGAAAGGAAAAAAAATCGACTCCCTCACTTCTTCGAGGTCATATCGTTATGCAAAAAACCCACATGTGCACAACTTCCCACCTTTTTAAAAAATCAAACCTAAATCTGACTTCTTCTAAGTACCTAATGGGAGCTGCAATTTCTTGCTAATTATATAATTACTCCAGATTGTTATGTAGCACTGGCAATCAAACACTCGAAATACTTTTAGCTTGAAGAAAGTAATTGCGTAATTCCAGCGAAGCCGCATTCATTGCTGCTCCCTTCTCCCTGTGGCTTCATGTCCGCAGCCAGCAGAGCTCAGACAACCCTGGCACATCACTTTATAGCGCCTGAAGGCCAGGCTGGGTTAGAGGAAACGGGTTAATGTGAAAAAAAAAATCTTATTTATGGAAACAGAGTGAGATGGATGTGTATATAAATATATGTATGTATGTATTATATTCTAGATTTCAAAGCCTTTTTCGTTTTAGATGCCAACAGGACCATGCTCATCCCAGCATGGCAGTCCCCCAGGAGACCTCCCTGTCACAGTGTCTGATATGGTCCCAATCCTGGGGCTTCCCAACAGATATTTTCATGGGAAGAGTTTGCCCAGACCCAGTGACAGGTCAAGTGTAGCCTGATTGTTATTCACCAGCTCCTGCACACCTGGACCAGGACCCCACAGCTTTACATGTCTGACCAACACAGAAAAATTCCTTTGTCCCCTATCCCTCAGGGTAATGTCCCTTGACACCAAATGCTTTCAATTCAGGTGACAGTTCTCCCTCTGGGGTCTCCACGTTCCCTGCTCTCCATGACAAGACCCTCAGGTGATGCTTTAGCCTTCAATCCTACACTGTAATTGCTTCCTTTCTTTGCAAGCTTCATGGAGAACGAAGCTGTGTGTATTTCAGTGAGATCTGTACGACATTTCAACGTTCCACTAACTTTTTGGTTCAGACTTTAAGCAGGTTTTGAAAACAGTTACCAGGTTTTTCGTAAGGAGCAGGGTGGAAAATAAAATAGTTAAATATTTGACAGAAAGCAAAAGGACTGGGATTTGGTGCTGTTCAGTTGAAAAGAACTCATTGATATCCACTGAATTAAACAAGAACCTCCTGCTGCATTGCTTATATTATGGTTAGCATGATTCAAAGACCGTGAGTTATTATGGTTCCTATTGCTGTTTCTATTTATGTCCCATGGTCCCAATGACTCTTCCTTCTTGCTTGGTTTTGCTTTGATTATTTTTCGTTGTTGCTGTAGTTTTGTTTTTTCTTGCCCAGGACTAAGGCCTGAGGGCAGACCCTCTCTTTATGGCATCACAGAAGGGTTGGCGTTGACAGAGGTTTCTAGAGACCACCCGGTGCCATGCCTCTGCCAGACAAGGTCACTGGAGAAGGTCACACACGGTCTCATTCAGGTGGCTTTGGAGTATCTCCAGAGCAGGAAGCTCCACAACCTCCCTGGGAAGACTGTTCCAGTGCTGCCTCACCCTCAGAGCAGGAATGTTTTCCCCCATATTCAGATAGAACTTCCAAATGCTTTGGTTTGTGTCCATTGCCCCTTGCACCACAAAAGGAGCCTGACCCCATCCTCTTGAGAGCTGCCCTTAAGTTCTTTGTGTGCATTGATAAGATCCCCCCTCAGCCCTCTCTTCTTGAGGCTGAACAGGTTCAGCTCCCTCACACTTTCCCTTTATGAGATGCTCCATAGAATTCCAGGATCCCAGAATGGTTTGGGTGGGAAGGGACCTTAAAGCTCATCTCGTTCCAAACCCCTGGCACAGGCAGGGACACCTGCACAAAACCATAAATGGGATATTGGAAAGAAATTATTCCCTGTGAGGGTGGTGACAGTCTGGCACAGGTTTCCTAGAGAAGTTGTGGCTGCCCCTGGATCTCTGGAAGTATACAAGTCTAGGCTGGACAGGGCTTGGAGCAACCTGGGATAGTGGTCTAGTTTAGCCCTCACTTTGCTGGAAAGCGTTTTCATCTAACCCATAGTGCAAATTGACCTGGAAAAAAATACCTCTGTTGGAGATGATCAGAGATGTTCTGTTCTGACTTGGCAGAAAAAGCACCCATATATTTATATTTATAACCTCTTCCATTTTCCTTGCCCCTCCTAAGCTGGGGGCAGTCCTCTGTTTAGTCATTCCTGGGGCTGAAACCAGCATGGAATGCTAAATGGATTAATTATTACTACATCACTCTAAATTTAGACAGCTTCCTTTCAGAATTAGATTTCTTCAGGTTTATGCCATTACATTTCTTAAATGTACATTCTCAATCACATTAGCAATTATAAATACATTACATTTATTTTCTTTTTGAAATATTTTACTGTTGTACCTTTAGGATATGAAATACACACAGTGTCCTACCCAGGCAGAAATGTAACGTCACTACTGCCCATGATTTCATTGCACATCTCACAACTTTAAGGATAATCCTGGGACCTTTTCCCAAGAACAATCAGTTATCTCCTTGTATGAGAAAACCAATTTTCATTTTTGAAGGACCTTTTTCTCTCCTGCACTTGAAGAGATACTGCAGGAGTCTGTCCCCATGGAGGGCTGAGTTGGAATTAGAAGATCTTAAAGGTCTCTTCCAACACAAACTGGTCTAGGATTCTAGGAGTCTTGAAAAACATGAAGCATTTGCAAAAAACAGGATGTGAACAAAAACATTTGACATTCAAACTAAAACTCCCATCTGTCCTGGTTCCCACACCAAAAGGTTGCTTCCCCTGGGGAAGGGTCCAGGGCAGTCCCTCTCCAGGACTGCCTGCACTGCTGGCAGTCACTCAGGCCTGGGGATTTCTTGGTGCCCTTTGAGGCTCCGTGGCTCTGCTTTGGGGTTCAGAGATGCCTTTGCACCTCTTGGGTGTCATTTCCTGGGGCCCTCTGCACTCCCTTCCCATTGCATGCAGACACAGGCAGGTTATGGATGAAATTGTTTTAATGGAAAAACAGAACAGTGAACAACATCTCCTACATCTACAGCTACATCTTCATCTACATCTTCATCTACAACATCAAAACCGGCCTTCCCCCATCCCCAAACGATGTGAGCCCTCAAAAGGCCCATCCCTGCTCCAGCCCTGCCTGTGGGAGCCTTGAGCTTGCTGTCAGCTCTGGGCAGAGGGTCCTTCTTCCTCTTCTTCCCTCACCTTTCCAGCCTGATGCCATGTGTGGGCACGCTGCCCTGGGGGGGTGGCAGGTCTGTCCCTGCATCCTGCTGTGGCTCCTGATGTTTCCTGCCGTGCTGTGTGCTCAGGATGCCTTTGGAACTCTGTTCAGTGAGGGGCACCTTCCCAGGCAGCCAGAGCTGGGTGACTTTGCACTGGGGGCTGATGCCACTGGTGCCTGCGGAGTCCACGGGCAGGGGGACACTTCTGGGATCACCCAGGGCACACGGGACACATGGCCCCAGGGCGTGGCACAGGAGCTCACAAAGGTCTGCCCTGGGCAGATGCGGCCCAGGCACGGCCAGGGCTGATGGCCGTGCCCTGCTGAGCCCACGGGCCACAGCTGGCAGGGGCACAGGGGAGCTGCGGGGCCTTGGCTGATCCTGTGGCAGGTCGCAGGCCAGGCTGGGGACAGACACTGAGGGCACTGAGCAGGAGGAGGAGGAGGGAGAGGGTCAGGGCAGGAAGGGCTGGGAATGTCCCCCCAGGGCGTCCCTGGGCTGCTGCATTCCGGCTCAGGCCCTACCTGTGCTGCAGGAGGCCTTGGCGGAGGGGAAGGGCTGCAGGAGCTGGGCCATGGGCAGCTCTGGCTGCCACAGCGGTGCCACAGAGCTGACGGGAGCGTGGTCACTCAGGCTCACTGGCTGGTCAGCTGTGTTGACTGCCCACAGGTCTGCACTCTGCTCTTGGAACGTCTCCAGGGCTGCCATGTCGGGGCTCCCATTGTTCTGTCACGCAGCCAGGAATGCTGGGGGTCCCCTTGTCCTGCCCCACCCTCAACAGCTCTGCCAGCTCTTGGTGGGGAGAGAAAGGGTGAACCATAGAGCTGGAATTACAGAATATCCTGACATTTAAGGGGCCCACCAGGGTTATTGATGCACTCCCTGGCCCTGCACAGACACCCCAACCATCCCACCCTGTGCATCCCTGAGAGCATTGTCCAAATGCTCCCGGAGCTCTGGCAGCCTTGGGAATGTCACCATTCCCTGGGGAGCCTGCTCAGTGCCCGACACCCTCTGGGGGAGGAAGCTTTTCCTGATATCCCACCTGATATCCACAGGCACAGCTGAAAGGGTTGATGAAAGAGGTACCTTGCTGCAGGGAGACTGTGGAGTTTGGAAACAGGGCAGGCCTGGAGAAGGCCAATTCTACATGGCCTCAGCCCTCAGCAATGCCATGTCTTTGTGTGATTCTCTCATTCGGGGCAAGGAGTGAGGAGATGCGAACAAGGCTCTCAAAAGGCTTGGGGTAAATCTCATGGAAATAATGGTTAAATTTGATGTGCCATTCCTAAATGCAGGTTATGTGATTGGACACTGAACCTGTCATGGCCCATGTTTTAGGTTTCCCCCATCAATCCCACTTCAGAGGTTCAACAGGGTAGGAAGGTTTTAGCGAGTCAGCACAATCCAGAGAATTTGGAGGATAGTTTTATTTCATTAATTCTGGGACTGGGTTTCTCTAGCAGAATGCTGGATACCAGGGATTTATGCCCTCCTTTTTCTGAAGAGTTTCAGCCCCCATCTCTCTGGTAGAGCTCTGATCCCAGGAGTTGGTGCATTATCTTTCTTCATTGGAAGCTTTTCAGCTTTACTTGGCATTTGAATATTGAATTAAAGAAAACACAGCCCTTTAGCCTGGAAGGGGAGGCCCAGGTGAGACCCGTGGTGCTAGGCTGTAAGGCTGTGAGGGCAGAGAAATGGTCAGCATGTTCCCTGGCCTAGTTTTGGTCTATGACAACTAACATTGACCCAAAAACTCCCCAGGCACGGCCAAGGCCAGGGCTCATTCCCAGTGAATGGTGTGGACATGGCCAGCCTTGTTTTGGGGAGGGAGCTCAGTTGCACCACATAAAGCTGCATATAGAAGTATAGATGGGTGAGAGCACAAGTATCTATTTATACAAATATTTACACATTTTTTATTTGACTGTATGTAAACACATCTACATAAGCTGATTTTGACACACACACACAAACACATTGAAATCTGAAGTAATTTCACAATAAAGAGTAAATAGGGAAACATGTATTTTTCAAAGGATTCATTTTACCATAAAACTTGAGGATGCATCAGCTTTGCTGTGGCTTCATCCAACTCATACCCACCTTGTGACTAGAGGTGGAAATGGAGCTCCACACCCTGCCAGAACTGCATGTGTCATATGTGAAACACATCCACAACACCCCATTTTTTCCAGTCTTGCACTTGTTATTTTATATCTCATATCTAGGGTCGTCTCCCTGGTCAATCTTAGCCTGGGTGGAAACCTTGTTTGCCACCTGAGATTTAATTTTCTGCCTCTTTCTTACATCAGTAAGCGAATCTGTGATGTTCTCTCTGCCTTCCCGCAGCTTTATCTTTGGCTGGATTGTACTACCTTGGGAACAGGAGTCTTGGAACAGAACAGCACTGATGCAGAGACTGTCAGTCAAGGAGAAGTCAATCTTGTTCTTCCTTTAATCATGTGGGCTTTCCCTTTTCCAAATCTTGGTGACTTTCCTCCTACAGGAAATGAGTAGGATCTTCTGGCTCTGACTATTATAACATTTTACCACATGTGTTCTCTTTTGTTCCTAATTTCTCTTCAAAAGCAACTGCCTGGGTTGCTTTTCCCGTGTTAAACCTGGTGAAAAAAATAGATTTTTATTTCTCCTTCAGCAGCCTGTGACAGATCCTGAAACCTGTCCTCATTGTACAATTCCCCACTGTAGTGTGTATCTTTACTATTTCAGGCACTAATGAATTTTATTTATCCTCTCAACACCCCGTGCCTTTGCAAGGGGAAAACCACTGTGTGGTTGTCCCCACTTCACGGATGCGGTGTTCTACAGAATCACAGAGTGGCTTGGTTTGGGAGGGATCTTAAAGATCATCTCATCCCACCCTTGCCATGGGCAGGGACACCTTCCACTGTCTCAGGTTGCTCCAAGCTCCACCCAACCTGGCCTGGGACACTTCCAGGGATGGGGCAGCCACAGCTTCTCCGGGCATTGTCCTGGGCCTGGAGAATTGTGACTCACCCAAGAGAACACTGGAGCAATGACACCAACCCCAGACACGGCTCTGGCACCCCCTTGGGGTTTCATCCCGAGATTTTCTGCCCCCACAGGTGCCTCCGTGGCATTAAATAGAAACCCACCCCAGATAAGGGCACATGTAGTTTGGAAAAGACCTTCAAGACCATCGAGTCCAACCTGTGACCCATCCCCACCTTGTCACCAGCCCAGAGCACTGAGTGCCACGTCCAGACCTTCCTTGGACACCTCCAGGGATGGGGACTCCAAACCTCCCTGGGCAGCCCCTTCCAATGCTTGACCACCCTCTCCAAGAAGAAATTCTTCCAGATCTCCAACCTGATCCTCCCCTGGCACAGCTGGAGGCCACGTCCTCGTGTCCTGTCACTCATCCGTGCCATGGCACGCAGCATTATCTGCAGTGCTTTGCACGGTTCCATGGTTTTAGAGCTCATCATCTTCCAGCTGCTGGGAAGGGCACGTATCAGAGCCATAATCAAGGCAGAATTCTGCTTTTAATTACACCCCTTGCGACACGTTGAAATCAGCAGCGTCGCACAGCCCCATCTGAATGCTCAAATGAGGAAACTGGAGAAAGGGAAGTGAAAGGAATTTGGTAAAACTTTCCTGTTCTTCTGGAGGTTCAGAAACTGAGTTTGGTGTTAAGAAACTTTGCTGAGGGGAAAATTTGGCCTTTTTGCTCTCTTTTCTTGTCTTTTCTAATTAATTTTTTATCTTTTTGTTCCATAGGACATGCTAGTTTAAAAAAAGAAAGACTGAATGTCAAAACTACTAAAAGCAAACTTTGAAAACCAAGGAATAATTCATTTAAAATCAGCATCAAACCCATGACTCTCCCTTGTGTTCTTCCATAAACTCTTCCAAAAATTAGGTGTTTCAACAAGAGCACTTAATTATACAGACATAATGTGGAGCAAGACATTTATAAAATCCCCCAATGGCTGATGGAATGATCAGAGCATCACAAAACATTTGCAATTAAAGAGAAATATTCAGGATTTCTGGTTGTGCCTTGCACTGTTGGTGGTAATCTTATAGTGGCATGTAATAGAACAGTTGTAAAAGGAAAGAAACCCCCCTGGAAGACCAGGTGATGAGAAAACACATTGTGATCCCAGGATAATAAAAACCTGCACTGATTCTTAATCAGGATCAGGTGAATGGACCAGTTCTCTGCTTCTCTGTTTCTCAATGAGACAACTGCTCCGCTCAAGCAAACATAAAAACATCCAGTAATTATTTTTATATGCAAGAAACTTGGATTAGGGTAGAGGCATAAAATAAGAGTGTTGCTCCGTTTGAAAAGAATTGGTATTTTGCATGCAGAAATGTGTCTTTTCCTATGAAAAACATGTGGCATGGGGAATATCTGAGAAAATATTCATGCCCCTTTCTTGTTTGTTTGGTGGAGGATCCCACATATTCTCCATGCTTGGTGTAGGAGTCCCATGCTAATGTCAATACAGATAAAGAATGACTGAAATTCTGAGGAAAACTTCTGGGATCCAACAACCTTCCTTGTTCCTACAGGTTTGCAGAGAAGTTGAAAAGATTTCGCAATATCCAGTGGAGACACACAATTTGTATTCAGAACTGGCTTCTGAAGCGACAGCAAGATTTTTCCATTGGAGATTTCCTCAATTAACCCCAAGACATGCAAATTGGCATTTTTACTAATATTCTCCAAGGTCTCAGGTTTGTGATGAGCAGAGTCTCTCATTAGCACACCTGTACCAGCTCTGCAGCAAGTACACACAGCTCCTGGCACTGGAATGTTTTCCAACTCCATTCCCAGATCAGCAGCTCTGCTCTCACGGGATGCAGAAGACAATGCCCAGATACCAGCAGGGCCTCGTGCTGCTCCAGAATGTGCAGATCCACGATGCCACTGGGGTTTGGTGGCAGCCCCCTCCAAAGAGTAGGGCTGAGGAAAGATTTAGTCCCCTAAAACATGAGCAAATGCACATAAAACAGGATCAAACATAGATATAAAGGAATATAAAGTTGTATAAGATGTTTGATATAACATCAGGGAATCACTGAATAGTTTGGGTTGGAAAGGACATTAAAGCTCATCTCCTTCCAACCCCCTGCCATGGGCAGGGACACCTTCCACTAGACCAGGTTGCTCAGAGCCCAATTTTCAGAGTCATTACACGAAGTGCATTTAAACAGCATCTCCCACCCTCCAGGCAATGTCCTTTCCTTGCTGAGAGTCCAGACTCCTGCTCCCAGCTGTGAAGTTGCTCTCCTGACCTTCAGCTCATCCCTCCTGGCTGTATAAGTGCCCTGGTGTGACTGTAAAGGATGCCGTTTGTCTGGAAATTGAATCCTGGCCAAGGATTGTTTATTCTAGAGTGAAGGGTACGATGAAAGGTGAGAAAGACACAGTGGGAAGCGGTGAAGATCTCTTTGGGCATGAGCCAAGAGTAGGACAACAACAGAGCTACTCCTCAATGGCTTGGGCAGGGCAGTGCCACTGCCTGAGGTGTCCTAGAGGAGCCCAAAGACTCTGTGGGTATGCAAGATGCAATAAAAAGGGGAAACTTTCTTGTTCATATACAGTGGATAAATAAAATGGACACAGTGGGTAAATGTTGAGATACCTGTGAACAAACACTCCTTGGAGATTTAGTCACTGGAGAAAGAACTCCTTGTGCAGCCCAGGATCGTTATGGTGTTCTCAAAGAGAGACTCTGTAGGAGAAGCCATAATGTGCTGAGCTCCAGTACAGTCATAGGAACAAGGCAGCCAAAAATATCACCGAGCACAGTGCCGGATTTAAAAAGGAGCCCTACGAAAAATGAGGCGACTCGTTCAAAGGAAATTAGTACGAGCCACGACGGGGTGAAATGTTTGCAAGCAGCAGAGATATTGTTTAAAGACACCATATTAGAGGCTCAGGGAAAATACTCGGAGTGTATCAAAAAAGACTTTTAAAAAGACCAGAAGAAAGCTACTCTAATTAAAGATCAGAGCGAAGGAGGCTGTTACAAGTAAGAAGACTTCGTGTTCAAACACGGAAAAAATAGAGAGAAGGCATTCTATTAAAAGGTAGACTAAGAGATTTGAAGAACTACTTTCTAAGAGAAGGAATGAATTATCAATCCTTTTACAAACACAAGTGGATTAGGAAGCCTGCCAGGCAGTGTGGAGGGCCAAGACAGGAGCAGGGTGTAAAATGAGCAACTTCTGATCCGCAGGTCATAGCGGATGGATCAAAGAACACCAAAGGAAGTTCAGAATTTGAAGTGTCTGGGCAGAGGAAGTTGCTTGGAGTTATAACAGAGAAGCTGTGGCTGCCCCGAATCCCTGGAAGTGTCCAAGGCTAGGCTGGATGGGGCTTGGAGCAACCTGGGACAGTGGAAGGTGTCCCTGCCCATGACAAGGGGTGGAACTGGATGAGGTTTAAGGTTCCTTCCAACCAAACCATACCATGATCCCACGATTCTATGATTTGAGTGGAGACACCAAAATGTCCCTTCCAACCAGGACTGCTTTGCATGTCTCTAGATCTTGGTGCCTCTGCACCCTGAAAAATCTGTGCTGCTTGAGTCTCCTTTCTTCCCCCTCAAAAAGGATGCTGGGAAGCTGGAAAAGTATGAATGACAGGAATAAGGATGATGGAAGCGGTAGAATAGCACTAACATGAGAAGAAGGGAATCACTAAACTGCACTAAATTAAGAATTGCACTAAGAATTCACTAAACTGCACACCTGAGCTGAAGAAAGAGGGAGTTCTGCACATGGACGTGCTATAAGGAGATGAGCAGGCAACATTTATAATTTCATAGCACAAGATCCAGGGATCATCTGAGCAAACGCCTGAGCTGCAGGTTCACCAGCAGCCAGGAGCAAGTTCTGGGGAAGAGTCAGCCTCAATCTCCCCTTTTTCTACATGCTTGTGAGTGATTTCATCAGAAAGAGAAAACTCCTCAGTGGAGTCTGTGCTGTCTTCCCAAACTCCAACGAGCCTGCAGTGAAGCAGCAGAAGACCCACGCACAAAAACACCTCTGCAAGGCTTGACCCATCTTTTGTACAAACTGGAATAAAGGGAAGACAGTGAAATGAGTCCTTCCTCCAACCTCAAATGCTGCTGACACGTTTCTGTAGGTGAGGTCAGGATCAGTAAAAGTTTGCAAGATGGAAGCTCACAGTGGATAAAGGGAAAAGCTACTGCCAGGGCTCCTGTGCTTTGTAGCTCTGAAACCTTCTCCTTTCCCCATCTGCTTTTTTAACTGGCAGAGCACTCTGTGTTTTCATCCCGAGGATTGGGAAGGGCAGACGAAGGAGGAGGAGGAGAAATGGTGGGTTTGCAGCAGTGGTTATTCTCTCTAGTGACAAGCTGTATTTGTCTTTGGGGAAAGGTAACTATTGCCTGCCTTTGTGACATCAAGATTGATCTCAGAATGTTTAAAATAATAGGAAAAATGCATTTCCCATTGACTTCTCTGGTAGCAGCTTGCACAGTTCTGCAAGCAGATGGCATGATGTATATTAAATTATCACTTATGTCGGGGGGCTTATTTTAAGGATGGAAGTGTCGTCTCTTGGTATTTGTGCCAGAACTGCTCATCCCCAAATCAGGATTTTTGTATCCTTCCAGCCGTCCTGGAAAATATTTGAAGGAACATGCCCTTCCCAAAGAGAGGTAAAAACAGCATCATCTTGCTCTTTTTTTTGCACCTTCCAATGAAAAGTAAATAAATTTTAAAAATCTTTATGAAAGGAAGGTCCAAATTGTTGTAAACTGAACTAAAGACAAACGTCCCCC
The DNA here is from genome assembly GCA_013390105.1 of Tichodroma muraria. Taxonomy (NCBI): domain Eukaryota; kingdom Metazoa; phylum Chordata; class Aves; order Passeriformes; family Sittidae; genus Tichodroma; species Tichodroma muraria. The sequence continues at coordinate 3,344 of WAAG01084049.1, read as the reverse complement.
AGAATTCATTGTAAATCACCTCCACTTGGGTGAAGGTTCACACTGACAAACAATGACAACAGGAATAAGGAGTGCAGACACGGCTGGTAAAGCCCAAAAAGTCTAAAGCAAATGCTGAGTCATCAACAATATTTATAACCTCCAACACTCAGAATAGAAGGTACCAAGGGACTGCAATTATTGAGATATGACAAATGTTGAATTTTTATTCACAGCAGCTGAAGGACACTTGGTTGTCCAAGCACATTGCTGCTGAAAGTCACAACCTTTGCTTAATCCGTGGAAATGGGTTCTAAGTTGTGCTCTGCCCACTTTGTCCATGAGAATATTGCTGTTAACTGCTCCTTAAAGTTATGCCCAGTTTTGCAGCTCTCCATATCCCACTCTCCTGTGTTCTACTCCTCTCTCTAATCTGGTTTGATAACAGTCCAATCCTTTGTGTCGCTTGCCAACCCTCTCAGGCTCATTTTGGTGCCTTACACCCCGCAATTGTCGTGACACTCTTCTGTGGATGGTCTGTACTGCAATAATCTTCATGTCCCTGTTTCCAAACCAGCCTCACAAATCTGCCTCATCACCATGAAAAAAAAAAATTCAATAAACAACATCTGCACCAGGTTCGTTATGGCCTTCACAGAATCACAGAATAATTTGGGTTGGTAAGAGTTTTTTAAAGGTCATCCAGTCCAATCCGCTGCCACAGGCAGGCACACCTTCCACTAGACCAGGTTGTTCAGAGCCCCACTTTGGGATGTTTTATCTCATTTGGAATGTAACTTCCGGGGGGTCAGAAGAGGTGACAAGGTCCCACTGATTTCCCTGGGACTAAAACATCTACATATCAACGGAACTTCAATACCTAAGGATCTTTTATGCTTGGAAATGTCCAAGGACAGGCTGGACAGGGCTTGGAGCAACCTGGGACAGTGGAAGGTGTCCCTACCCATGGCAGGGGGTGGAACTGGATAAGCTTTAAGGTCCTTTCCCAACAAAACCATTCTGTGACTCGATCTGGACCGGTGTCTTCCTGTAAGCACTGCACAGCAACATCCAGTGCAGCAATTCCAATAAAGAATGGAATCAAAAGTCACACCATCCCATAGATGATTAAAGATAATCTAATGGGCAGTCAAATATATTTTACATATGCTGTTAATTTATTTTCTTCCAAACAGAATATTACCTGGCATTTAATTTCCCTCAAGGATCCAGATGCCGTCAGGAAATGTCCTGATACTTTTGTTTAAAGCCAGGAAGCATTTCAGGTGTCTCTTAATCCACTTTATTATGATTTTTTCAATGAAACCACCTCAAATACGCAACCTTTCCATTTCCATCAGCACCTGAGTGCATTTTGCCAAGCAGTGACAGGCTGCGCTGCAGATCTATTCCCAGAAGAGCTTTCTGTGTTGCGATTCCATAATTACTGTTATTGCTGGATGCCACAACAAAAACAAGGTATTTGTGGTCAAGACCCTAAACATTTCTCGTGCCTTCAACGAAATACTTACTTTGCTTTATTTTTACATGTTTCCTTATGCAGGGAGATGAGGACACAGCTCACATTCCATAACGATCATCTTCTTGGAGACCGGTAAACGCCTCGCTTGCAGGATGTGCTGCTGCAGTGGAGGAAGGAGCCCACGAGAGGGCTCAGGGAAGCAGCCCTGGACCAGCATCCCTGGGAAGCTGCTGGGCAGGGAAAAGCAGGGCCTTGAGGGAAAGCTCGTCTCTTCAATCATATGCACCTTAAAACATCTCATCTAGGGCAAGCCAATAAACAAGCAGTGCAAACAACATCAGCTTTTATTACCACGGGTAGTATCACGCATGTATTTTTAATCTTTTGCCTGTGTATTTCTTACAAACTTTATTAATCCTGGGGAATGCTGCTGTAGGGAATATACGGTGGCACTTAGAGCTGATGAAGCTCCCTCTCGGTTTTATGGTGTCGGCACAGCGGGCTCCGCTCAGCACCACATGAGCACATTTATAAAAAGCTTATTACAGCACATAGCACAAGAGTTGTTTTTTTTCTTCTTCTTCTTCTTCTCTTTTTCTGTTTTTTTTTTTTTTTTTTTTTTAAATTTGGAAACCAGCACCATTAAATCAGATTATTTTCTTTAGCAGGGCAGCGTAAACAACTCTGTCATTTGTTTTTATAAAGTCATCAGTGCCACGGAACACAAACCACCACCCACTGATGAGGCCGAGGCAATGCATTTAGAACTACCACCAGAGCACGGGTATGATCCTTAATTTTCCACCAAAAAATAGAACTGATTCCATTATTTTTCTATACCATTTTTTACTATGGGAGGTACAAACGAAACCCAGTTATTCACCATCCTCTTGTATTTTCCAGCTCAAGCCCACCAGTACCTCCAGCAGAGCAGTTGCCCTGGTGAAATGTTACCCCAAAGTTAACAGTTTCTGTTTTCACACTTACCTCTTCACTTATGATAATTTAATATCATGCTTATTTCTTCACTAATGGTAATTTAAATAAATAAAAGTCATTAACATACTTCAGCCACTTGCTTGTGAATGGACTTTGGACTTTCAGTGATTAAAACAAATATTTGAGCAAACAGGAATTTGGGGTTCAGAAAGAAAAAAGGTTTTAGTAAGGGAGGGATCAAATCTTGAGGACTGTGAGATCAATATGGAAAATCCGGAGTGGAGAATGTAAAATGCTACTTAGGATGGGGAATGTGAAGGATACTGTGCTAAAGAGTCAATTTATTTTGGAATTGTTAGTCATGAGTAATACAAGTGGTATTTTTATGGGGTTAAAATTTGCTTTAAAAGTCTTCAATTTTTCTTAGTTAAACAAAGGAAAAAAAATGTTCATAAAGTCAGTCCTGCAAAAACAGAGCTCATGGTGATAAAACCACAGAAACCCCAAAGCGAACTGAATCAAAAAATTTATTGAGAAATTTCTTACCAAAATTAGTCTTACAAAAAAAGTGCTGTGTCATAATAACACAAACTCATGAAATCTGTATTAAAATGTCAGATTTTAGGCAGGGACACTGCCAGTGACCATCTAACCTGATGTGCAAAGCACCGGCCACTTGATGTGCTCAGGAATTTGTCCTCCCCTGAACCTGACCTACGGAGTATTCTGTACTACAGTGGGAAATCTTGATTTAAAAACTGCAGGGCTGAGCCTCAGCTGCTGGGAATTTAATCCCAGGAAATTCATGGAGCTGTGAGAAGCCATGCTGTTGAAGGAGATCTCTGCTAAAGCTGGGGATACCCAGCTGCAAAGTGTGAATTCTGACCTCAGGCAGATGGGGCACCAAAATGCAAGTGCCTGTCACAGAATCATGGAATGGCTT
>WAAG01084047.1:49727-67579 GCA_013390105.1 Tichodroma muraria | reverse complement strand
TTCATGTATAAAGCCAAAGATAATTGAATTTCTAGTGCTACTGATCACACTCAAGTGCGTGATTTGCACAAGTGTAATTGACCCCATCTGTAAAACAAAATGCCCAGTGGATACTTGTAACTAAAAGCACTGATTATACAGTAAGTAGTTTGAGTTACTGTATTGTGAAATAATTCAGTCTTTTTAACTGAAGAAAATCTAATGAACTAAGAAAATTTATTCTTTTAAAGAATGCTGAGGGAGGGGGTGGAAGAAGCTGCTGGCAAAACCCCAGAATGCAAAGTGTCAGCTGAAAGTAGAAAACAACTTCAACTACAATTGAATAGCCACAGCAAGCAGTGGCATTGGCTTCTCTTGTAATGAAAGCTTCAGCTTTCAGGTAAGTCTTCTTCTTGCAAAAATACCGGAAGACAGAAGATGATTCAGAGCTTTGCCAGCCTTTGCTTTGAAAAGCCATAAGCCTTTTTTGTCTAAAAACAAAGCTGGGGATGCACGATGGAGATGCCTGAATGCTGCAAGTGCTCACTACACCTTTGGCTTTCCCTCCCACTGTGCCTGTCTGTGAGGCTGCCTGGGAACCTCAGCAGAAGGGATTCTGCTGCAATTCAGCTTCTTTTGACATCAGGAGGTGCATTTAACTCTGGACTGCTTTCTGCCTCCCATTGCCCCATTCCCTCTGCTGACTCTTTTAGCAATATTTTGGAAATTTTTTTTTTTTAATTTCGGATGTTCTAGAGTTAAAGGAGCTGATGTTGACAAGCTTCTGAGATGGTGACTTAGACAAACTATGGCAGACCTTGGTATAATTATGTAGCAGCAGGCTAAAGGATGCCCTGAAATGTTTGGAGGTGCTTTGGACCTGCTCCAGACCCATCTGACAAGTACTGTCTGAAACAGTCCTGACGTGTATTAAAAGGAATAGTTTCCTTAGGAAACCCCATGGAGTCATAGAGGTGGTATTGCTTTCTTTCTGCTGTTAGTGTTTGACTACAGCTCACAGCATAATGTTCACAGGCAGATGGCATCTCAATTTGATCACATACGATTCATGTCTTCCAGTTCATGAGTAGACTTTTGGTAAAGAGGGGCAAAAAAACCCACCGAGGTGATATGCAAGTAAACTTGAACGTTTAGGGCTATGCTTAAGCAGTTTATATGGGAGCTCACTGATCGTTTAGACAAAAGTCAAACAAGCTGGGCACTTACCATTATGTGCCAAGCTACAGAGATGCCAAACCTTGCAAAAAACTGGGAGGAAAGTTTTTTAAATTACATTGAACTTACCTGAACTCCAGCTAGCCAAGTTGCTGCTTATGCAAATAAAAATATTTCATTGATGTCACACAGTAATACTTTTTTTTTTTTAAAAGATTCAGAGAAATAAGCAGAAGAAAATTCTTGTAAGCTTCCTACACACAATACATATATGATGAGATGCATGTTGATTGATGCATTTCAGGAAACCGTCTGTTCCCTGTCACAAACTCCATCTTGGCATTTCTTACAAGTTTAATTGTATCAATAATAGCACACTCGAACAGCAAATGTTTGCTGGCTTTTATAACTGGAATTTTGGAATTCTCTAGGAAATCTAAGTGTTTTTCATATTTCTTCTGAAGCCTACTTACTACTTCCTCTTACAAAGATAGGCTTGCTGCTCCTCTGCATTTAACTAAGCACTGCTTTGTTTACTTGGAGACGGAAATTTAATTTTGAAATATAAGGTATTTAAGATCATTGTTATCCATGCTTGACTGACATAACTAACAAGTTCTAAATAAGACCCCCCCTATTTGGGACTTTTAATTAACCTGTCCCCTTCCCTTCCTGACTTGGAATCTGGAATCTTTTTACTGAGCTTTGTATTTAATGTAAGTCTGTGCATTTAGCATGTGTATTTGTTTTGAATTACAGTTAATTTAGACTTGCACACTTGACATTTTTGAAGATTAAACTGAAAAAAGGGGGAAAAAAACCACATCAAAAAAAATTACCAAACTGGATGCTGGTATATGCTACCACCCAAGTGTTAAAAGACCATTTTAAGGGCTACCACTGAAGGTCCCACTTGTTTACTGGAGCGTTAAATAAATAAGGCTGAAGTGAATAGTGATTGTTGAGGACTACTGTGCTTCTGGGTAGTACTCACCCCATCTCAAGAAAGCTTCCGTTGTATTAAGAGTTTGTATCTCTGATTAACTTAATCTCTGTTGTAACCCTGATTAGCAACAGGAAATAATTAAAATATAATCAGGCACTCTTCATTAGAAATGTTCTTGAATACTTTGAAAACTGTCAAATAACTGTCTTCAAAACTGAATGTTCCTATAAATGAAGTAAAAGAATAATGTTGTATCTCTGATATTTTTTTCATGCATGTTTGGCTCTAATACCAGGATAAGGACAGACTGGTTTTGTAAATGCAGAAGACTGAAACATTTTGGATAGTTATACAGACTCAGGCTAGCAGGACCAGCTCTTCCATAAGGCTGAAATTCCAGAAAGTCACCATTTGAAGTCAGCTGGTGAAGGGATAAAGATGGAGTTCAGCCTAGGTGTAAAACGTATTTAACTCTAAGCCATTGGTACATTAATCCAGGTGAGCTGCTTGTCCTGCTGTTTGGATCTCCTATGCCTTGGGCAAGTGCCCAAACTGAAATCTTTTGTTTAGATAAAAAGTATTAAAGGTACCTTTTTGTGTGTTTTCCTCTATGAATTGCTCTGCTGTTATTGAAATGCTTCCTGTTCATAAAATATATTCAGCAAACACATGGGGCTGCCTATAATAGGTTTTATGTATCTTCAATTAAAACAATAAATGTCAGGACAAAATGTGCTTCCCCTTAGGCCTGTACAGTCAGTTACCAAAGAAAGCTGGTGGTTACTGCCAGGTAGGTGGTCAATGCTGCTGCCCTCATTAGGTCTGTGATTGCCTGGAGTAATTATTGTGCAGCTTAACATTTGTGCAGTCAGCTGGAAGATACAGAGATAAAATGGTGTGACCCTCATGATACAATGCTATTGTGCCCCTTCAAGTGAATTCTCTCTTTTGAAACATTGCTTTTTCCTGTTTTTTCCTATTTGAGAGAGCACTGTATGTACAGTGAAGTTGCTTAGACAAAACTGAAACATTTCTTTGTTTCCCAAATTGCAAACCTTGGAAAAAACATAGATTAAAGTCTAATTTGAGCTGATACTAAAATTTTTCAAGAGAACCTACACTTCCATTGAGCCTTTGTGAAATCAGAAGATGAGTTTTTTATTGTGAAGTGAAACCTAGTTGCATTTTGCAGTCTTCTGCAAATTCTGCATATCAGATTACCAGAAAAAGAAATGTTCTGCAACACAAATAAGTTTTAGGTTTATTTCTGTGCTGTGTCAAGTTTGTGTTCTTCATCAGTATCCTCCATCACTCATGTCTTTGCCCTTAATAGCTGTGTCTCAGAAATTTCTTCAGCTATAATATTTCCTAAGAATTAAGGTGGGTTTTTTTCTGAAATTTTCCATGCGTTTTTTTTCCTGGTAAATGAAAGTTACAGTCTTGCCAGAGAATAGATCGCCGTTTAAGTACATATTTGTTGATAATGTCACTTCTCCCTGTTTGTGTGAGTGCACCTTGGGATGCAAGAGTGAACTGAGGAAATAAAATCCTTTTACATCAGGATGAGACAGCTTCAGCAGCTGCAAATGGCACTGCAAGGGACTCTGTGCCCAGAAATGTGCTCCTCAGTGCGGTGTGGTCTGTCACAGATACAGAAACTGTGAGACAGCCCAGTGGCTCTGACTGAAGCTGCTGGCTTAGCAGGTGATCTCGGTTAGTGTGTCACCAGTGCAAGCCACACTGAACGTGCCCTGTGCACCCCACACGTCCTTGCTGAATGCCAGGATGAGCTGTCAGCCCTGGCAGGCTGCTCTTGTGCCTTTGAAGCTAAACCATATGGAGTGTGAGTGTAATTAAGGCGCTACTGCTTTTGCAGTTGCTTGCAGTTCCAAATGACTAAAGATGCCCTTCTTAAGGAATTGCTTAAAATATAATGATGATCATCTTAGTGAACACTGAAGAAACTGGTGGGAAGCTTTTCACAGATAGAATTCTATATGGTGCCAGAATAGCTTCCCGATACTGAACTGATGGTGTGAACATACAAATGAGAAGGTTTTCTGAAAAAAAAGTGTCCTAGTTTGGCTTCAACTGTATGCTTGCTTCATTTTGGAAGTCTGGGCTTTTTTGTCACCCGTAGTCACTACAAGAGACTTGCCTATTTCTGTCTTGTATTGGAAAGGCTGAGATAGAGTGCTCCACGAGGGGCTTTGCAAACAGAGAGTGGAACTGGCCTTTTCCCTTGGCCCGCTGACCAGGGCACACCGCTGCAAGGTGGAGTTCACCAGCGCATCCAGATGTGTTCCTGCAGAGCCCAACGCTTGCTCTGTTCTTTCCCAGTTCCTGCATTTTTTATTGTATGGATCAACCTGAGCTTCTATAAGTGAGGAACTGAATCCTGCCATACACCTGTGTCACAGTCGGGAACGGTCACACGCACACAAAGAGCAGCCCATCTGACTCCACAAAAGCTTTTTTTATTGTGCTCATTTATCCCTTTTTATACATCATTCCCCCAAACTGTGCTCTACCCTCACTTGTTGCGACAAATCAGTCCCATGTGTTCATTGGTTCAGTCACTGCTCTGGGAAGGCATTCACAGCGCTTCTCAATCACAGATAGTCCTGTCTTCTCCTCACGGGTGTTCCTTCTCAGTTTCCATGCCAGCACCCTTGTCTTCTCATCTTCTTTCTGTTAGCTCCTTCATCTGGCTCACAGACCTGCTGTCAGCCGCCTCCAACACACCTTGTTTGATACACATGTGCTGTGCATAATAGCTTTGACAGGTGGTGGTCACTTGTCCTGATTTGGCATTATTTTTTGGTATGGAAGTAATTCCCTGTTAGGACCTTGGCAGCTTCCTGTAAACCTGACAAAAAACAGTAAGTGGCCAATTTTGGATATTGACACATTATTAAACCAATGAAAGGGTCAGATACACCTTTGTGAACACATATTTTGAGATGAAGATGCCAGGAATCGCTGTCTTTCTTTTCTGGCCTTTGGAGAGAGAAGTTCCCCCCTCTCCCAGCAGCTGCGGCTGGGGAGGAGGGGAGGCTGGGCTGGGCCCTGGCTGCTGACATCTTGGCTACAAAACCCTGCCCCACCGCCCGCCCAGGCCGAGCCGGGGTCTGCCAGGCCCCGGGAGCAGCTACGGGACGGGCCAGGCCCGCTCCACGGCGGCCTGGCAGCGCTGGGCTGGGCCCCGACAGCTCCAAGCAGGGAGGGGGAAGGACATCAGGCCCCCCAGCGCGGCCTGAAATCCATCACCGCGACTGCTCCAGCTGCCATTTCCAGAAGGGACCACATGGCCCTCTAGAGGCCCCGGGTGAGATTAACTCTTTCAGTGCACAGATCAGACCTGCAGACCTCAAATCCTCTGTCAAGTGAGAGAAATGAGAGGCGTGAGGACGTGTAGAGAAACAACATGAAGACACCAAGGTCAATAAAGAAGGAGTCAGGTTCCAGATGAGGGGCGAGTGAGGAGATGCCTTATTTTAAAGCTGAAATTCTCTTGTAAGCCATGGTGGTGGACTATGATATACTGAATATCCCTTTAAACCATGGAAAAAGTATGGGGAGATGAAACGTTCAAACTGTAGCTATGAGCAAAGGCATTTATGTTAAAGCAAGCAGATGTTGAAGTAGCTGTGATCCCATGAGAAGTTTGAATAGAGAAATAAGAGTCATGAAGACCCTTTGCCCCGAGGGAGGAAGAAAACCTCTGTTCCCAGAGATGAAGATGATTTTAGAGATAGATGAAGAGAATCTTTATTTTTAAACAGCTCATCCTTAAAATAAGACCCCATAAGCTGACACAGCCCAGAAGCACACCTGTGGGAAGGCTGTGAAAGATGGGATGAACTTCACAAATGCAGATTCCTGGGCAGCTGCTGTTCATGGAAATTGAAGCCACGAGGGAACTGTTTTCTTGTGGAGAATTCTCCATGGCATAACAAGAGATACTCCTCTCCCTAAGTGAACTGAAGAAAGAGGTGGAAAACTGACCTAGGGAATCCTAGGGGCTGTTTCTGTACGTTGTCAGTTGGAAAGAAAAGAGGGTATGGGGAAAGGAGAAGTGTTCTAAAGGTTCATTCTGATTCTTATAATTATTCTTTTATTTCTGTTAATAAAGGGCTTTTTTCTTTATACCCTTTAAAGCTTGAGCCTGCTTTGTTCTTCTCCTAATCCTATCTCACAGCAGAAAATAGACCCACCAAATAAATTGATGCATTCCAGGAAATCTGGAAATGGCCAGGAAATCTCAAATTGGTGAACCTAAACCACTACATCACTGAACTTCAACATTGATAAAAATGTTGACTCCTTTATAAAGGGAAAATTTTCTTTGTGTCATTGTGGTTTACTTGTCACACTGTGCTGCACTACAAGCTTGGCCTCTTATAGTGCCTTTAATATTGCTTAAATACCTCCAGAGACCTGCACTGGAGATTGTATTTCAATACAATAAAATATTGTATTTCAAAACAATAAAAATGAATCATTATTTGTAGATAGAAAAAAGAAGCAATATCATTTATTGCCCCTATTTCTTCATAATTCTGTTGTAAGGACAGAATCACTTTAGCAAGTGATCACATAGCTTGGCTTGTTGCAACATGTAGCTTCATAACAGGGGTAGCTCCTAGTAAATATATGTATTGAAGAGTGTAACTGATCTTTTACCTTTCTCACACAGCTTGGGTAATTCATTTGTAACTTTAGACATTTTACCCAACTTTTTCCAGTGTTCAGAAAGCTGTCTCTAACTTGCAGGCTTATTAAACAACTTGTAAAATAAAATAACTTTTCACAGTATTATACCTGAATCTGCCTGATTATTGTGCTCAGATCTGGAACGTGGAGGTACTTGAAAGGCAAAGCAGCCTGATCCAGTGAATTCTGCTGTCCTGTACGTATCCTTCCCTATTGGCAGGACTTGGATATAATCTGGTTTAGGTTAACTCACCAGTGGATTTTGCTCTCAGAGTCACTGCAACACCCAGATTCAGGTTTTATGGAAAAGGAAGTCCAAGGGTTATGAGTGGAAAAGGACATGACTCACTATTTCTCAGAATAAAGACTGATGTACCTCTTTGTGTGTGTAAAGTCTAGTTAAAAAAAAAAAAAAATAGCAACGTGGTATATACACACTCCAAGTCCCAGGAAACAACTCCTGGTAGCAGCATGATGGAGTTGGGGAACCAACTGTATATTATTGAACTTCATAAATAATTATGTCAAGGGGGAGGAATGGTCTACTACAAAAGGGTAGAATTTTAAACTGTGTTTTTTATTCTTTTCTTAACTGTTCATCCATACTGCAGTTTCTGAAAACACGAGTTTGGACCAGCAAGGAAAGAGTAAAAGGTGCAGTTTGCTACTTTGGGTGAGTGGCTCAGTCTAAGGAGACATGTTCATCCCAATTGTAATGCTAGCAGTGGAAGATAGCTGTTCCCAGACTTTACTAAGGCTGTCTGAAAGTGAGAGTGCAAACAAGCTTCTGAATGGTGTGATGAACAGGGACAGAGGGACAAGGATTAGTTTTAGATTGCTAGTTAAACATCCAAGCAGACTTCTGTTCGAAACTCAGGTAACATTTATGAACCTGGGGACAAATGCTGTCTGAACTGACAGCAGTAAATGAAAGCATGGCTGCTGAATTGCCCAAGCTATAAAACAAATCAGAGAACAAGGGCTTCTCGTTGTTTTGGGTTAACAGATGTTGCACTATGTACCTCTCCAGCCTTACAAAGTGCTTACTGTGACTTTGAAATTTTTTGTGTAGTTCCAGATATTTTCTCTGTAGAAATCCTAAGTAAGTAGTAGCTGTGCTTCCCAGAGAGCAGAAATGCTTTCATCTCCCTGGTTTAGATGATGGGTAGATCAAAAGCCTAGAGAGTGAACTGCTTCCCTGCTGTTAGATGCTTGAGCTCAGAGACGTTAGTGTCTGGGGGAGGTGAATATGTGAAAAATGTCCCAGTAAATCTGCTGGGACATATGGAGTACTTAAGAACTTAAAACTAAGACTAGAAGGATATCTCAGGCTGTGAAAGTAAGCTTCCCTACTGTCACTCCTCGTTGCTCGTATATTCACTTTCACTGACTGGCATTGCTTCATGTGTAAAGCTGGTGTTTTGTGGAAGGCTGTTTAAACATGTGATGGCTTTGCTGGCTGGGATATCCTGATTTCCAGCTTACAGGTGTATTTGGTAAATCCATACTATTTGCTCTTACAATGAATTGGATTCAGTTTGAATTCTTCCTTCCTGGTGTTATGGCCTCTGTAGCCAGAAGCTGAATTTCTCCCTTGCCCTTTGCAGGGCTGGGTAAAGGAAGTTCAGCTCTCTGTTGGCACTGCCAGACTATTGCACGTAACCCCCTAAAAGACAAATAGTTCCTGAGCCTTTGGCTGCCTTACTTTGTTGTGAGCACTTGTAACTTTGTTTTTTAAATCTCATACCAGATACCCCATCAAATCTCACACACAATATCCATGCTTTAGTTAGTGTCATTTATGCAGAAGAGGGTGAGGGGGTTTTTTTCCCCATCCAGACACGTAGGAACCAGTTCTTCAGCTGCATGGGGTTCCTTTGCTACATGTGGAGGCATTGTAAGTGTTCCCAGTGGCTGACAGAGTAATTAACCTGGCTTTAATTATTTGAAATGCTGTATTTGGAGGAGGAGGATACATAATAGGAACAATGAGGCTGTAGCAGTTTCAATTCAAAACCAGGCAGAAACACAGTTTGAAAAATTCAAAACCAATTTGTGTAGTGGTTTTGGTACGCCAATTTGAAATTTCCCAACTAAGAGCAAAGCAGGCTTAAACTTTGAAAGGTATAAAGAAAATTTATTAACAGAACTGAAAGAAAAATAATAAAAATTAGAATAAAACCTTCAGAACACTACTCCTCCCTTCCCCCACACCTTCTTTCCCACTTACAAAGTACAGAAACAACATCCAGAATTCTCAGTCAGTTTTCCACCTCTAGAATAGTCTGTCTTCAGTTCATTTAGGGAGAGAAGCGTCTCTCGCTGCTATGGAAAATTCTCCACGAACAGCAGCCGCCCGGAAATCTGCATCCCTGAAATTCCTCCCATGTTCACGGCCTTCTCACAGCTGTGCCTCTGGGCCATGTCAACGTATGGGGTATTTTTTTATTTTAAGGATAAACTGTTCAAAAGCAAAGGTTTTCTTCATCTGCTCTCAGGGCAAAGAGGTCTTCATCACTCATTTCTCTCTATTCAAATTTGTCATGGGATCACAGCCACTTCAACATTTCCTCACTTTTGCACTGAATTCCTTTGCTCAGGTCTAGAATTTGAACTCTCCATCTCCCCCATACTTCTCCATGGTTTGAGGAGAATATTTCAATATATAATTGCCCATCACCATAGCTTACAAGAGAATTTCAGCCTAAAGATAAGTCAGCTCCTTATACTCCTCTCATCTGGGGCCTACTCCTTCTTGACCCATCTTGGTGCCTTCATGTTGTCTCTTTATGTGTCTTCACTTTGTCCTTTATGGAGACCTGGAGGTCTCTTCTGTTCACTGAAAGAGTTAACATCTCACCCAGGGCTCAGCCGGGCCAGAGCAGTCACGGGATGGATTGCCGGGCCCTGCTGGGGCTGTGCCAGGCAGGATCTTTAGGAGCCCCTGCTGCGTTCAGTTTCAGCTGTGGGCCACTCTCTGCGTGGACTGCAAGGCTGCTTCTGGCCTCAGCTGCTTGTGGCCAAAGCGGCTGCGCTGGAGGGGGGAAACAGCTAGGATTTTCATCAGCCAGGCCCAGCCCAATGACTTCCCCTCCCCCTGCCCAGTGGCCCGGGCAGCGTCGGGGCAGTTTTATGCTGGCTGGATGTCAGCAGCTTGACTGGGCCCCGCAGCCTCCCCTTCTCCCCACATCCTGCCACCGGCTGCTGGGAGTCGGGAAGAGCCGGGGGGGAAGGAACTCGGCCCAGCCTGGCCACAAGAAGGGGCTGAGCTGACTTGTTACTACCTCTTTCACGCCAGAAAACCTGAAGGGCAGATTTTCAGAATTCTCGTCTTAAAATGTATGCATCCTTTTCATTGGTTTAATCGTGTGTCAATATTAAAAACTGGCCAATCAAGGCCAAACCAGAACAGAGGCATTAGGATGAAATTAATTCTATCAGAGTGGCCAGGAAGTCCTACTTTAGTTGGCCAGGAACTCTGCTTTAGTTGTAGTGCACTTGAAATCCTACCAATTAAGTGCCGTGAGCATTCTGGGCCTTGCTCGTGTCGCTGCCTGGTAATCTCCTGGTTCAGTAGAGCACCTTAAGTCAGGCATAGCTGGAACTATAATTGCCTGTTTGCCTCTGCCCAACATTCTTCTGTGGCCTGCAGGGCACCTGCTGCCAGGGGCTTACTCGGTGATTTGTGCTGCTTTTAAAACCTGGATGGTTTTGTATTTGGAATAGATCATAATTCTATATGGATACTTTGTTCACCAACAGTGGGGATGGGAAGTTGGTGGTTCTAACAGCAATGGTGTCTTTGGAGAAGACTCTACTTCAAGACCATGCAGCAGGATCTGAAACAGTGTTGTTTAACTCACTTAGAAGGCCCTGCTGTAAGCAGTGCACAGGGGCTCTAAATGACCCTCCCCACCCCCCAGCATTTTTCACAGTAGAGGTACATCCAGTGAAGATCCAGGGTTAGCCAGTGCTTCCAGGGACTATGAGGTTCCTGTGGCTCCCCCTGGCAGGGGCAGGAGACTAACCACAAGGAGCGCTCTTGAAATGGGAAAGTTTCTTCTGGTGGGGATCTGTTAGTTTGTACAAATACTGGGCTGTTTGCTATACAGGCAAGAGAATTTAACCACCTTCATTAAGCTACTTGGTGGGCAGAAAGCAAAGATTTTGCCCCTGCTCCAGTTAATTTTTCAAAACAGAAAATCTTCAGTAGGCATGTTCAGAGCCAGACTAGAACCGAGTAGCCATTATTAATCCTGAAGTTTAGCAACCATATACAATGGAGTTGTATAGAAAATGAAAATTTGGGATTGGCTTTTTTGACTCCCTAGTACGTATTCTCATATAACTTATCAATTCTCCTGAGGTTTTGTGTCTTACGAAACAGCAGTAGGTCCCCAATTTATTGAAGTAATGAGGAAATATTTGCAGCTTTTGACTTTTTCAACATCAGTAACTCTTTACAATCAGAGTCATGGTAATTCTGTCTGAATTTGCTATGTGAGTATAATGCTTTGTGGCAGCTTTGATGTCTGCTAAGCCTCTATTGTGCTGCAACTCCGAGGATTTAAATGCTGTAAAAGTTATTAGATGTCTTGAGTGTGTTTCACCAAATGTACAGACTGTCTTAGGATCTTCCAACATAGAAAACAGTCTAAAGCCTAGGTGCTATTTCTTATTACTGCAAAGTGTTAGATGTCAGGGGCATGGTCAAGCCCAACAGTGGGAACATTTTAAAACAAGTCCTCCTGTAAAGGGGCAAGAAATAAATGGCCCTTCCCCAGGAACTCAACTGTTTGGATGAGGATGGAACCCAGAATGTCCTATCCCTTCCTGTTGGCTGGCTTTCTCACATGTCTGAAATAATGAGTCAACACTAATGAGCTGCAAGCCCCTAGCAGAGGGCCAGTGAGGCACTGGGCAGGGCTCAGGCTGCCAAGCACTGAAGCACAGCACAAGTTGGATAAGCAGCTCCTGTCTCATAGGATTTGCAGCCTGAGCGCTCTCACTGCTGGTGTAGCTGAAATCTGAGGGTTTGTGGGTTTCTTCTCTCTCTGAAACTAAACTTCGCAAATCAGTGTTGCTATGGAGAAGCGCCTCATCGTCAAGGGCAGACGATGAACTAATTAATTGCAGAAATCTGACTGCAATAATGATAATACTCCTAGGATATAAATAAAGTTACCATTAAATTCAAATAGCCATTTTCAGGGAAGCAGTATTTCCTTCAACATAATGTAGTGCTGGCTAATCAACTATGATATGAAAATTTAGGCATTGATGGATATGTGACCAAGAATGTGGATGCTCAACTACTTATGAGTGACTAGATACATCTGATTTCTACCCTAATTTCTACAGATGTGGGTACAGGAAAATGAAGAAAAGGTTCTTTTATGCACATTTGGAGCGCAAACTGAGGATACTTTTTTTTTCCTTTCTTTAACAGTTTATTATTGGTAAAATAATAAAAGGTCAAATACCTGATACTCTGATGCAACGAACTTTCTGATTGCCATGGGATTTCTACATAACTGTTCTCCCTCTCTTTTTTTCTTGCTTACTCATTTTGGTTTTGTCTAGGAAAGTCCTTAGCCTTGTCTCAGTTGTCCTAAGCTGCTTGCTGAAAAGCACTATTAAGGAGCAGAATGCAACAGGTTTAAATAGAAGTGTTATTTTAAATCTTGCTAGCATGAAGACATTGATCAATGTCATATCAAGGGCACATTAAGAATGTCAAACAACTAGAGAAAGGTAAAATACCATGTTGCTTGCAATTTGGAAAGGAATTTTTAGTTGTTAAGGAAAGCAGATTAAGCATGGGAGGGAACCTGCCTTTGCAATGGCTGTGGGAAGAGGAAAATGAAAGATGTCACAAACAGCATATGGGTTGGTGTGTCAGATGGGAGCTGGGATGCCCTTTCAGTGTACACTGCAGCTCAAAACATGCAGGCTGCTCAGTCACTGCAGAAAAGGGCAGAGATCATTTCTTTACCTAATGTTCAGAAATGCCTCTGAAGCAAAGACTGAGGCTTTTTTAGAAGAATGCAGGGAAGCATGGTTTCTGGATATAGATCTAAAGTGGCACGTGTCATGTTTGTCCAGGTCTAGTTATATCCCTTGCATGTCTCCTCCTGCACCTCAGTAAGCAATGTCAATCTGTAATTACAGTGGCAGAATCTGGAAAACCAACACTGGAACCTTTTGCTGAATAATAAAGAAAGTTTCAACTAATCAAAAGGTCCACAAGAAATCCTTCACAGTGCATGGCATGTTGAGTAGGATGCTTCTAAGGCTCTTTAAAATGCTGGGTAAATTGAGAATTTGCCCAGAGTGTCTGAAGATGCATTTTTGCAGCTGCTTTAGTGTTTGAGCTTCACTTTCGGCTCTGAAGGCAGATTTGTCAATGCCTAATCAGGTCTGTCTGAGCTCCAGCTGCGTGTGCCACTGCAAACTGTGCTGGCCTGTCCCAGTTCTCTGGTGGCTCTAAGTAGGAAGGCAGTGCACTAATGAGGGGGCTTGGCTGTGTTTCCTGCCCCCCTTCTGCAATTAGGGGCTGCCTGGCAGGGCAGGGAGGGGAGCTGGGTGCTGCGGGTTGGTGTTGGCTAAAGGCACATGGAGAAGGGTGACCTTGGAATGCAGAGAGGAGAGTGTCCTCCTGGCTAACACATCTGTGCCTTGATTAGACTATTGATTCTGGGGGAGTACGTTCAGCAGGGAGGGCAGGGCTGCTGTGTGAACACTGTGAGGCTGCAGCTGTGAGCCCAGGAGGGAATGCATGAGGACTGGCTGACATCAGGTGGCAAACCTGTTCTGTTCTGTTCTGCGTGTGTCTGCAGCAGGAGGAGCTGGCTGTTGTTGCAGTGAGGCTACTGGGCTGGATGAACCATTGGTTTGAACTGATGAGGCAAATGGTGCTTTCTCAGGACCAACTGCCATACCAGTGTTTGGAAAACTAGCCCATTTGTAGTGAAGAAAGGCTAAGAGAGCAGGAATTTGCAGCATACCTCCCTACTTGTAGATCATCTTACTTCTATAAAAACGTTTTTACATCAAAAAAAAAGAACAATAGATGCCTTTCTCATAGTTGTCTGCTCATTTTCCCCTGTTATTGCAGTAGGGCTGAATGGAATTGCATTTCCACAGGATTCCTCTCTTATCCTCTGTTGCAATGAGCTCATACATTAATGTATCCCTTCCTGGTATAACTCTGAGAAGGGTAGTGCTTGTAAATGAATGGAAAAACTAGTAGTCATTGAAATACTTTGAGAGTATTCTGGTCACAAGACAACATTTGTATGCAGATGAGTAAATAACAGAACAAGAAACTTATAAGAGGCAGCTGCTTGTGGTTAAGGAACAGTGAAAAGTCAAATTAGCATAGAAATGGATATGCATAGATTTGAGGAATGAGGAAACTGAAGTTCCACCTGTACTAAAATGAATTGGTAGGATAGAGTGTTTCTATTGACTGTGAAATAAATAAATAGGAGTTCCAACCAAGGTCATGTTGAAAAGCACTTACCTAGAGGCTAATAAAGCTTTTGTGCTGCCAGAACAGCTCTGTTGGATTCAAAGCTGGGAATTAGATGTCCTAGGTGAGCTCCTTGTAGAGAACAACTATAGAAATGATGAATTCAAAAGCCATACAGTGCCACATGATAAAACAGTAACAAAGGCAGGTAACAGTCACTCCTGTTGTCTTGCCTAGTAAGACTGAGGGGTTTGCACCCTGAGTTCCAGAGGCTAAAATGAGTTCATCACTGTCTTGCTGCACACCAGAGTGATCCCCTGAAGACCTACTTTCTTCTATCCTGTGTCATACCATGCTTCAAAACAGTTCAAGTAGCCAGCATGCTCATAAAATTCTTCCTCAGGAACTGGAAGTCCTCCAGAATGTTTAGATCTGGCTTTCCATCGTATATGTTTTCTAAAGACTGTTCTCTGCATTAAGCACATTTGTACCATCAGGTAAGGGAAGCTGAAGAGAGTCCTGGGCTACTTTGTATTAGCAGAAAGAAATTCTTTAGAGGAACAGATGAAGTTAAGATGTTAAGGTACAGATGTAGTGGGGTTTCTTTTCCCTGTTAACAGGTGATTTCTTTTGGTTCTTGACATAATTTTCATTGTCAAGTATCATCTTTAATTCAGTTATAATCAACCTCTCCTCACCCCATTTCATGAAAAGCAAAAAAAGCTTTTTCAATGGAGAAGATAAAGTTACTTAGGTGGAGTGTGAATAAGCTTGAACCTGAAGCACTGGGGTATTTGTCTCTCTGATCAAGCAATGGCTTCTCAGTTCTGATGTTCACCTAGGAGGGTATCTGTCCTGTTTCAAAATTCTGCATATTTATGAGAAGATACCGCATTTCACTTGACTGTGTGATACAGAAGTTGCTAATTTTTCATTTTAAAAATTCTGGAGTTTCTTCTAATTTAAAATTTCTGACACATAAAGTGCAATTGTGGTCTACTCCATTGTAATACTCAAGATGTAGGTGTATTCTCCAGTATTTTTATTTCATTTAAATTGCTTAGGCCAAAGGAACCGTGGAGTAAATGTTGCTGAGCAAGAACAGCTTTGGCCATGGAGCTTTGTGGTTGCTCAGTTTACCTGCCTTGCTGCGCCTTCAGCAAAGACCAGCCTCTGAGACAGGTTTTTACCAAGCAAGTTCATCTCTACCTGTGCTAAGCACCTCACCAAGATTTGCTCATCCTCCTGTTGTGCCTACTCCCTCCCACTGCCTTTCCATGTTGTGACTTGCCACAACACGAAACAGTAGTTTAAACTCAACTGTGTAGTGACTGAATTTTGAAAGAGGCTGTACCAGTCTCCGAGCTGCTTCCTTGCACTGGGCATCAAATCCAACATTCATCTTGTCTGCTTGTCAGGAAACTGACTGCTGAGTTCACTCCAATCTAATCATGGGTATTTTAGGGAGGTGCTCTTCTTCTGGCTAGATCAAAGGTTTGCGCTGCAGACACCTGACTGTTCAATCCAGTCAATGGGAAACAGTGCAAATATTTAGGCAGCAAGAGGCATATTTGGGTAGCAAGACCACCCCTTTGGCAGTAGCCTCCTGTAGGCATGTTCAGTGTGAAAGCTCTAACCACTAAAATTTAACACCTAATATTCACCTAAAACTGAAAAGATATAATGAGTAAAATTTCAGTAGATCCAGAGTCTTTATTGCTGCTTCTTGATAAAGACCAGACACAAATTAATTAACCTGATTGGAATTATTGGCCCTCAAAATCTTTCTTCCAGGGTGACCAGTTATTACTGAAACAAAGAGATAGAGGAGGATCTTGAGCACATTGTTCTATGTAAACTTTCAGGACTTAATCTGTCTCTGCTAGAAACAGAAAATACTCCATACTTTTGTAATTCTTGAGAGGGCTAAAAGTGAAGCTATTTCTCAAAGTAAACCAACTTCATTAATATGTTTGGGTTCATGTTACTGTTCCCAAGGTGAGAATCTGGCCAGGTTGTGCAATGCCTTGTATCACGTCCAGTCAGAAGAGACTGCACAATGCACAAAGAGGTGGGAATGGGAAGAGAAATGAATATTCCACGTGCAGTTCTGAACCCTTTCAGATGTTCTGTTGCATTTTCTCACAGGGGTCAGTAGCAGAAAAGTTAAGCATATGTTGGTGGCTGAGATTTATTCCCCATGAAAATTATAAAGCTCACTGGAAAATACAGAAAAGTTCTTTAGAGGCCAATAGTGTCATGAGGTGATGTTTTCTGATGCATATATGTTAGGTTTGAGCATAAAGTTGCTACAAGTAAAAGTTTGATTTACAATCTCCTTCCTTACCAAGGAAACAAATCTCTTAACTTGATTTGTTTAGGCTTCAATCTGTAACAGCTATTATCTCTCCTTAAGCTCAGCAGAATGATCTCTGAGTTCAAGGCAACCTCAAGCTGGTATGTGGCTCATGTTGTACAGGAAATGATGAACCCCCTGAGTGGTGCTCATGGCAGCAGTGCAGCATTTTAGAAATGTGAACATGCAACCAGGCACATTAAAGAGCCACTTTTGTCAGCAGCTCTAAAACACAAGTTAACCAATGCAGTCCTTGCACAAATCGCTGGCTGGTAGAAAATCTGTCCCCCAAGAAGTTTTCTCCTGTGAACTTTTTCTTTCATAATAAAATTAATCTAAGTGATCTTGCCATCTCTCCTACTGAATTATTTATTCACTTCCAGCATTTAATTGCTCATTTGAAATCCTGTGCTGTCATGTATACATCAAGGAAACTGTTCAGTGTGAGGAACTGCTCAGGCTGCCCACATCCAGTTTAGACTTCCTTGGAAAGAAGATGTTTTGGAAGAGGAGGTCTTCCTTCCTCCCATCTCCTTTGGCACTCAGGAGAAAAGCAAGAGGAAAATATAGCATGGGGAAATGATGGGTTTGGGCTCAGAATGGAAATAACAACTGTGCAAATGTTGGATCCTGCACAAGGCTGAGGAACTGATAAATCTGTGTGTGTCACTGTTCTCATGATGTGGTTGTGATGGCTGCATAGAAAAGCCAAGGAAGAAGCATCTGTGAAAGATAAAATTCAACATATGAAAACTCAATTTGATGTCACACTTGAAATTATGGCTTGGGATCTGGCTGATAGTTCTGGTAAATGAGTAACAGGAAAGCCTTTCGGGATAAAATTGATGCTGCTGTTGTGAATCCTGCTGTCCAGTGTTCTGTCACTGTGAGCTTGTTCCAGAAATTTTTGGACTAAAGTCTGAACCTGCTTACTAGTTTTCTGCTTTTTCAGTACTTGAAATAGGACCATTTAGTGTCATCCTGGGTGGTTTTTTATTAGCTCTTTTAAATCCTATCTTAACAGCCCAAGTGTGTGTTCTACAATCTGCCACTTGTGCAGACTAACATGATGTATTTTCCCTGCACATCAGGCATGTCCATTCTGTTTCCTTTCCCTAACTCAACATGTGGGAAGGAGGGACAAATTTTCCATAGTGTATAGATGTGTCCCAGAGGCTGTTGAGTGTCTCAAATAAGATGTTCAG
>WAAG01084047.1:5744-49708 GCA_013390105.1 Tichodroma muraria | reverse complement strand
TCTTACTGGTTTTGTGCTATCATTTGAGCAGAGTGATGATTGACAGCATTTAAAACTCCTGTGCTCCAGACGCTGGCCCGGGGAGGCTGATCTGCAGGCAGATGCTGTTGTGAAGTGTGCAGGTAGCCCTGGTTTGTCATGGTATCACAGGGTGCCAGGAATGTTTGTAGATTAAGTTAGTACCATATGGGCTGGCAAACAGTGAATTCTGTATGAGCATGAGCTAAAATAATTAATAATCAATGCTGTTGAAAATGACTGTTAAAAAATTAGATTTCACAGAATTTCTACAGGGTTTTTTGAAGGTTTTCTGCCTTGTTGGAGAAGGTGATGCCATCAATTAAACTTCACTGTCACTCTGAAGGTACTGCTGGTATGCTGGACTTGCAAACAAAGATTTGTTTGTGAAGATGCTGGCTTAATCCCCATTTGAATTCTTCTGGAAAGATAGCAGGTCGATATATTTTTCTTTACATTAAATTATTCCCTGATATAAATGGAAATGAGGAAAATGTATTCTGGCATAAAAGCATTTTAAAATAGCTTCTACCTGGAGTTAGCAACCTTTTTGGTGTGCCAGATACCGATTTGCCTTGCCAAACTATAGGTGAAACATGCCTATTAACAGGGCTGGAAGCTGGAATATTGTCTCTTGGATGTCACTCAGCAGCCAATAAGCAGTGTGTTGCCCCTAAAAGAAGGCAGGGCTCCTGGCTAACCTGGCTACAGAACGTGCCCAAAGCTGGAGGCTGCTGCCTCTCCCCAAACAGCATGGCTTCCACCAGTGTAGAATGTCACTCTAGCCTCCTCACAGACTATGCTGGGCAGACATTCCACAGGCAACAAAATCCAGAAATTGCATTGACTGATCTCTGTTGTGAAGCTGGATCAAGAGAAAATTGCAGCACAGGGGAACATGCCAAAAATGCCAGTCATGGAACTCATACATGTAGTTGCCTGTGTGGTTGCAAAGTCTATTAGATCTGGACACTTAAAGAAACTGCTTGGAAAACTGTTGCTCAAGTTGGAATAGATTTTCCAGTAAAAACTTAAAATTAATATTTTGGGAGAAAGGTAAGCTTTTCAGATAGTGTAAATAATTATAAGAAAATCATAAAAGGTAATTGCAAAGCCCAGGCATGTGTTAAAAGGGATGAATCATTGTGTCTGGATTCTTAAAAGTTATTGTATTAATACTCAGTGTGTATTGACATAATCTCCAGGAAGTTTTCCAGCAGTGTTTTATCTCTAGCATTTTTGGATCAATAACACAAAATTAGAAATTGTAAAGCTTTTTCTCTAATGGCCACTGCTGATGGGCTCAGAAAGAATTCCAGTCAACAATTTTATTCAGAAGCCATTGTCTCTAATTGTAAGATGCTGATTAGTTATAATAATATGCTGCCAACAATTGATGAGTCATGCCAATAGTCAGATCAAGAGGTTTGAACAACAAACCTAAATATAGCAGATATAAACAAACTGGAGACTCTAAAGTCTATTACCAAGGGCATTGCTAGCACAGCTGTTGGAATACATGGGGGAATATGATAAAAATTGTTTGCAATACAAAAATGTCAGTAAAAACCTGTTGTTTCTTACAGGGATTGATTTGACAATAACTCAGAAACTTCTAATTCAAACACTGGTCCCAGGGTGCCTATTTCACGTGAAGTTTAAATTTTGCTGCAGATGATAAGATTGTATTCTTCAAAATATGTTGCCATATTCCCCTTTCCCTTTCCTATTTCATTTTTTCCATTGGTAGAAGTGGGCATTGCAGGCCTCTTCCTGAGACTTTTGAACCTCAGAGCACATATCAAGAAATGTGGTGTAGAGCCCTGGGCGGGTTGTGGGAGGACTCCTTGGCTTTGGCTTTGTTTAGGTGTTCAGAAGGGGGACTGCATGTGGACAGCAGCTCTCTAGAGGAGCAGAGGATGTGGCCCAGGGATACAGATGTCCCAGACAGCCTTCATGGAGGACAGGGAGGTGATGGAGTCTGCCGATGAATCTGTAATATACCACCTGAAAGCCTCTAGGGATAGAAGAATAAAGGAGTGGCAGCTGCAAAAATTCAAGCAAGAAGTCTGGAAGAAACAAAATCCAAATGTAACTTGGTTAAAAGAGGACAAGTGGGTGAGCTGCTGGTCCATCTGCTGAATATAGAAGAGAGGGAGAGCCCTGGAAACACTGTAACTGGTGATAATGGCGTATTTGTGGGTGTGAGGCTGGAACATGGAAATGCACGGCTTCCTCTAACAAAGTGAGTATTTACCAATCTGTCCAAATATTAAGGGAATCTATATATGTAAAGGTGCTGCACGATTCACTTTGCTTTACCTACTGATAATTTAAGTGAAGGGCTTTTGTGGATCCAGGTGATGCCTTTGATGCCAGTGCAGGAGAGAAAATATTAAAACACTTGGTAAAATATGTTAACATTCTTTTTTAGAGTTTATATCTGAAACTGTCTTGGAAAGTAAAAATGTTTCCAAACAGTGGCCTCACATTTTTGCTTATATGGGTCTAAGGGAAATAAATATGTGGCTGCAGAAAAGGTTTTGCTGTATGTGTTAACTCAGATTATCTAGCAGGGGCACAGGGTATGTGCAGTTTGTCTCAGAGGGCTGAAAGAAGCCTCTCTGCCTTAAGAAAATAAGCCAAAATAGGTGTTTGATGGAACAGCAATTTTTTTACAAGAAAGGATTACATCCCTCTCTGCTTCATTTAAAGAATGGAGCTGCCTGAATTCCAGCCTCCATTTCTACTGCTGGAGAGTGGCGTTTCTGTGCTTTTCTTCCCTCAGCTGTAGCAGCTGAAGAATTTGGGCAGGACCCCAGATGAATGAGGAGGCTGAAGTGAGCCTGTCCCCAGAAAGAGTGTGTCTGTGCACTGGCTGCTGCACTCCTGACTTGTGAGGCTGCAGAGCTCCAGAGGTTATGGAGTGCCACGAGCTGGCTGGTGCTCGGAGGTTGCTGCTCCTGAAAGGCAGAGCTAATTCCCTGAAGACCCTGTGGCCCCAGGACAGGTTATGGCTGATGTATTGAAAACTTGTTACATGTTACTGTAACCAGCAGGTGAAGCACATCCCTCGGCACTGAGGCAGTGGGAGGTTTCCAGCTGAGCCCACTGGTTATATGCCAAGTAGGTCGATTTATTGGAGCTATTTCATGGCATGTTGATCAAACAACTGCGTTATATGACGGGGATGAGGAATGATGGCAAATTTACAAATTCAGTTTAGATCACGCAGGAATTGCTTTGGATGTCATATGAAGTTAAAAGTTCGAAGGGCTTGGGTGTGGAAAGTGTGATCATTTCAACACTAGAGCTATACTGAAGGGAGGGGAAACATGCTCATGGCATATCCACATGCCTCAGTAGGTCAGGAACACATTTGTTTGATGTAGATGATATTTAGCTGTGTAGATTGAAGAAATATGAGTAATGAAATATTTTCTTTGAATGCTACATTGAAGACGTGTTGCCTCATATAACAAAAAAAAGGAAGATGTTAAGGCAATAAGACAAATGTTAATCATAATTTTCTTTCTTGGATCACTCTTAAGCAGCTGTCTTATTCATTGCTTCATTTCTACTAGAGGCCAATGAATTGGAATTACAGTACTTTTATATCTGCATCTGCCTGAGCCCACTTTGGAAACGTTAGCTCATTAGCAGGAAGCCACCCTAAAATACTCCACCTTGTTTGTCTCTGGCTCAGCACAACCAGTAAGCAGAGAAAGCACAGATTTTTCTCTTGGATTAAATGAAAAAAAGGATTGCTGTTGAGTTTTGTGCACATGGGTCATGCAGCGTGGACTCAGGTCCTCATAGCATGTGGTGGATTGCAAATTAGTTCCAAACGGTCTTGGAGGGTGAGTACTGTGAGTGTGTGGGAGGATCCACATAGCTCAACTGGAAACTTAAGATCAAACTGTTTCATAATGTTTCTGTTGTTTGCATTTTCCAGCTGGGTTGTTTACACTTCTATGTCTTTTTTATTATTGCAACGTGTGCTTCCTTCATTATTTTCCTCTGCCGCCTTTGTGAATCAGCTATGACTGGTATAAAAATGAAAGGAGAAACAACTCCGCAAGTACTCAAAGGCTCTCAAGGTTTAAGAAGGAATGGAAGCTGATGCTCAAATGTGACTAATCCTGCTTTTTGTCCTTTGTCAGCAATGGATGTTTTCAACCTGGTGCTGCTTCTGAGTCTGAAGCACAGGAAATAAAGACAGTGTGGGCATAATGCCATACCAACTAAGGAAGATTTTTTGCTTAAATGCAGCCCTTTGAGGGTTCCCAGGTTGATATCATAGGTGTTTTCAATTGCTGTTGGCAATTTCAAGGCATTTTCTCAGCTTCTGGATCAAGAACTCGCATTAGTGCATATAAACCAGAGATGTGGACAGACAGGTGTTCTCTGACTCCCTGGAAAGAGTAGTTTATACCGAAGACCATGGGAACAGTGCTTTAAGAGAGGATTGGCCAGTTTTAGTTGAGTTGAAAAGATTTCCAACTACTCCCTGACATTCTTTGGGGGAAAGTAAATTGTGCCAAATATCTCAAGGACAATGAATGAATGCCCTTAGTTGCTAGTCCAGCCTTCTTGTGCCATTATCCCAATGTGACATTGGCACACCTTCTGGACATGGGTGGTCTCTGCAAGAAACGAGGAGTCTCTCTCCTCCACTCATGTGAGTTCATGGGTTCAAATCACAGATCATGGTGGAAGGCACTTCTGCAGACAAGGATCTGGAAGTCCAGGTGGACATCAGGGTGCTCCTCCTCTGCCCAGCACTGGCAAAGCTGCATCTGGAGAGAGGTGTCCAGAGCTGGGCCCATAAAAGAGAGACAGGGACATACTGGAGAGAGTCTAGATTTAGGCCACAGAGATGACTAAGTGGTCAGAGCTTTTTTCACATGAGAAAAGGCTGTGAAAGAGCTTTGACTTATCATCCAGAAGAGAAAGCTTGGGAAGATCTCATCAACGTGTGTAAGTATCATAGGGAGTGAAGAAGACAGAGGCAGACTATCCTCAATAGTACCTAGTGGCAGGACAAGAAGAAATGGGCACAAAGGAAACAGAAAATTCCATCAGATACCGCTGTTTTACTGTGTGAGTAGTCCAGAGACATTCCAGAATCATGATTCTTGGAGATATTCAAGGCCTGACTGGACACAGTCCTTTCCAAGCCACTCCAGCTGACCTTGCCTGAACTAAAGGATCTCATGAGTCTCATTCCCACTTCAGCAATTCTGTGAAAATACAGTTGGATGGTGTGACATGGAAGCTTGAATGAGGACAGCTTTATTTAAGTATAAATTGGATTAAGGTGAATAGGTTTAGCTCAAAGCAGAGCAACCATTCTGGTTTTGTGAATATATGTAACAGTAGATCTCCTCAGTCTTCAGTCTTCTACAAGCTGCTCGCTGTGTGGTGCCTGGCATAATGAGGATGTAGCACTGCAGACGCTGCTGAGCATAGAAGGGTATGTTCTTCAGTGGCTTTCTTCTTTTCTTCTACATCTCAAAAGAGAGCTGTAGGCAATTACTTGCTTTCACAAATTGGACTTTTCTGGATTTCAACAAGTATTCCACTGTGCAGGCTCTTCAATATGTGTTAAGATGCTGTTTGCCTGAAAATGTGGCTTTTTTTTCTCTGCCAGAAGGTGGTAACATCTGCTTCTCTAAACTGCATTATACTTGGAAAAATATCTATTTCATTTGGTTTATGCTGTCAGGACTTGACTTTTTCACAGCCTTGTAGATTAAGATCCACTATATTTCGTTTCTGTGAAAGCTGCTTAGTCTAAGCAAATGAGAAGAAAATCTGCAAGTACTTCCCACACTTTAGATATTGCCCAGGTATTCAGGAGGGGAAAGTAGACCAGCAGCTTCCCTTCCCACCTCCTTGGAGATGGACGTAGAGGGGATGCATGACAAGAGACATGGGCTTGTTTTGTGCCCTCCCAAACCTGCAGTTTGTTTTCTCATGGCATATTTCAGCAGAACTGATGACAATTTTGACTAAAATTTAGTGCCAAACTTGTGTAAAGTGAGGCCACAACAAGATGACGACTTATGTGGATGAAAACTCATTATAATGAGTACAAATTATAAACACATCACAAATGTTAAAGATCTTATATCCAGCAGAAAAGAAAAAGCATAACTGGCTGACTAACGGGTGTAGTAGGTGCACAGGCAGGAGAAGCATACCTGTGACTGACCTGTATTGGGTGTTTGTAGTCCACCTACTGTGGAAGAGATGCAGGATTTCCACCTTTCCAGCTGCTCACATCGTGATCTCTGTCCCTGTCAGCCTGATCCATACTCAAAGCAGCCAAAGCA
Source organism: Tichodroma muraria (assembly GCA_013390105.1). Taxonomy (NCBI): domain Eukaryota; kingdom Metazoa; phylum Chordata; class Aves; order Passeriformes; family Sittidae; genus Tichodroma; species Tichodroma muraria. The sequence continues at coordinate 43,352 of WAAG01084047.1, read as the reverse complement.
AACCCAATAACCATCTGGAGCAAAGGCTGCAAATTAAAGAACCTGTCCAATTGAGGAAAATGGTGCATTTGCATCAATTTATAGCTGGATCTGTGTGGTTGGATTTGGGGTGTTTCTTCCTGAATCCTGTTTTAGTTCCCTCCCAAGCATTTTCTTTGCCTATGAAGGGATGTAATTGGCTGTGTGGGACTGGAAGCAACTCAGGCAAGTTCACTCTACCCTTCAGTGGCTGCAGCTGTGCACATAGTTCCAGGACACTGAGACATGAGTCATGATGCTTTGGGATGAGTGGGGTATTTTGGTTGTAACCTGCTTACTTTGTTAGGCCTCAGGACTGATTCTTGTTAGGTTCTTCCTGATTTTATCTTAGCCATCCTAGTGCTTTAGGTCTTTTTTGTTTAGCAGTAACATTTCTTTATTATTTTTTATTGACAATAAAAATTGGTTTTTAAAATTTTTGTAAAATTGTAAAAAACTAATTTGTTTTGCTCTCGCTTAATTTTGTATAAGCATGTGGAATTAACTTAATTTTGTATTGGCAATTATAAGAAGCAGTTATTAGAATTTAACACTTATTACCACAGCACAAATTAACAAGGGATAATGTAGATGTGGTATGACAGTAGAGGCCATCAGAGAATCAGAGGATGTGGTGCAAAGGAGCAGAGACATGGGGGACAATGGAGAGGGCAAAGGATGATACTGGAAGCCCTAAGGCTATTGACAGCCCAACCATGCTCAGTTAAAAAATTGTAGAGCTTGACAAAGCCAGCTTTAGTCATAACAAGGAGAAAAGGAAGAGGTGTTCAATTTATGGAGAGCATTTCTCACCTATAGCAAATCTGGATATAATAGCAAGCTGCACATCAGTGAAGAAAGATTTAAGTTTAGAACTGTCCTAGAAAATGTATTAAATTACTCAAATGGGGGCCCTGGAGGGAGAAGAAATAAGCCATTGATGGCATAATCCTCCGCAAAGGAGAGGAAGAAACCCCATCATGAACATCGTTCTAGCAGAAGACTGGGAATGCTAACAAAGTGTTTCAACCCTGATCCCCTGTCCTTCCCCATTAGCTGATCTTTGAGGCTGGCTCATGTCACACTTGAGAGCTAGATGGGCAGGGTAAGGGAGAGCAGAGCAGAACATCAGGGAACACTCCTGTATAACAATCTTTGACTGCACTACTGAGCTGTGCATTGTGTTGTTTAGATAATTGGGACTCCCTCCGAAGGTTAGTGTCATTGCAACTGCGCTGTAATAACAGTTTATTGTATTTTAGTTAGGCTGTTAAGATTTTAATTAGTCTGACATAGAATTCCTGGCTTCCCAGATGAGGTGCTTCCCCTTTTGCCCATAATAAGACTTTGAGTGTAATAATTTGTCTCATGGGTACTACAAGGATTGAAGAATGATGAGTGAGTTCACAGAGAACAAAGGACTGTACTGATGCAGTGAAAGAAATCACAGAGAGAAGTAGACAAAGCCAGAATGATCCTCTTCCCAATGACTAATGATAGAATATTTGTGCTGTATTACTTATGTTCTTTTAGCAACCTCCTGAGAAACCCAGTGGGAGGTGTTCCTGGTGATGTATAAAAGAAGCCAAAAAAAAACAACAAACAGCTGTCTGAAAGAATTTTCCTGTGTTAGGTAAAGCAAGGATATGATGATGGGAAAAAAACATTCAGCTGAGATAGCTTGGTAGTTCATGCCAATTTCTGCTCTTAGTTTAGCTCACAGTTGATTGGCTTCATTTGCAGGGAGGGGATGCACTGAATGTTCCTAGGATAGTCTTGCTAAGTTGTTTGGTTTTTTTTTCCAGATGAGCAGTTTCAGCCGTATGATAGAATTGGGAATTGACATGAAGTTGACATCAGCTAGAACCAGACACAAATTTAGGCAAAGCCAGCTGACTGATTAGGTGCAAAACTGTAACAAGGCAGTAAGAAGATGTAAAGGGCACTCAATCCAGCCCTGTCCATGTGGATTCTGACCTCCTTGAGAAATATTCTAGCTCCAGAGCAGGCATCTTTCACTGCTCTGGAAAAGAAATTTCATTTCACTGCAAATGAAAGCACTGTTTGTAAATAGCTTCCAGTAGCCATGATATTTTAGGGTGATTTAGGACATACACATGTGTCTTATACATACATACCTGATGCTGCTACCTGAAATTACTGAGTAAAAGATTGTGTCAAATAATTTATAGCGACATATTGTGATTATTCCTAATCAGCAATCAAAGCCTGATGTGTTGTTTGAATATAATAGAAGTCCTTAGACATTTTGGAGAAGATACTTTTATGCTTTAGAGCTTTACTGTTTTTTACTGAGACACCTGACAGAAACTGAGGGCTGTTACTTAAGGCTATAGATGGTGAAATGTTGCTTGTTTACCCTGTAAATATTTGGAAACTAATTATTCCTTTTATTCTCAATATCTCATCATGAATTTGGGGAGTGTTTTATCCATAGGGTAGAAACCTTAAAACTAAGAAGCAAAAAAACCCCAAAACATATACCCCCCAAAAAAACCCAAACAAAAAAACAACCCCCAATCCCCAAACAGGGCAAAAGTAAACAGCTGCAGACTAATGACAATGTGTTTGAGGTAAATCTGTGAGTGTAACTTGAATGCTTGGATATTTTCTTGCTCCTTGTAGTTAAAAAAATATATTTCATATTATGTCTCTGAAAATCTTATTATTTTTAAAAAATGTTAAACTGAAATTAAATTTTTTTTTCCCCTCATGGTAACAAGGAATTATTAAACCATATGCTTAATAATTTTTAAGCTTCTTTTGAAACAAATTTAAGGGAAAATTTGCTAAATTATTCGATTTGTCCTAATTTGCATTTTCTGTGTTAACCTCCAGGAAAAGACTGTCCATGTTTGCAGCAAGAGGAGCCACGCAGCAGTGCAGTGGTGTTCCCAGCTCCAAGCTTTCACTGAAGGATGGCAGCACTGGAGGCTCAGCAGTGAGCTGGAGCACGCTGCCAAGTGGGGAGACAAACGAGCATGGGAAATAGCGCAGAAAGCTCGCGTGGCTCTTCCATGGCGTGGAAGAGGGAGGAGTGGGATGATCCATGAGTTGTGCTGGCCTGGCAGGCTCAGCCAGGGGTGTCAGTGGTCACTCATGAGCGGGCCAGTGGGCAGGTGCCCGAGCTCTGCCCTTGCACACACACCATGAGCATTTGTGGTGACCCTTGGTGGCTTGTCTTCAGGACATGGGCTGAGGGCAGGAGGGGCTTCAGGCCGTGTCCCTGGGCCTGTCCTATGGTATCCTCTGCAGCCAGGGGCCCTTAGCACATGGAGAGAGGAGGCAGAGGAGGAGGGAGGGGCGCAGCAGCTCCAAGTTTTCAGCTGTGTGTGTCTCTCTGGGTGGCTGGTGGTTGCAGGGCTGAGAGCCCCTCCTGTCTGCAGTGAATCCCCCTAGCTTGGGACAGGGCAAGGAGAACCCAGGAGCATCACTTCTCCCAGGATGGGAGATGCCAGTGTCCCCCAGGAAGGATGGAGGCAACCTGGTGTGCTGAATGTGCAAAAGGAAGCAACTCTGGATCAAACACTCCATTCGTGTTGCTGGGGCAATCAACAGTGTTTGGTATAAAACCTGGCAGAGACCCTAGTGCTGTGACAGAGCTCTGCATTGTGCAGCACCCTGCCTGCTGAGAGACCTGAGCTCCACCATCACAACAGAGACAGCACTTCAGACTCCTTTCTTGAAGCAGGAGAGCTGCTTGAATACAAGATTTTCCTCTTTGCTTACAAAGCAGGCACAAGGGAATTGATCTGATCAGTGGGAGCTGGTACTTTCTTGTGCAGAACAACAAAAATTTTTGTTCAGTGTGTGTGGAAGAGGGTCAGACAGACCTGCTTGACTGACTGGTAACAAAAAAAAGGAAAATATTGATTTCCTTTTACCGCATACTGAGCTCCACAACACAGGGGTTGTGGGTTTTATCTCTTTGTTTTTCCCCCTCATGCAGAGATGGACTCCCAGGTTGAAGCTGTAGCATAAGTGCATGCTGCTCTTCCCCTATGAAATGAGGTGTTGACCTCAAAGTCTGGGGTGAGGTGATCTATAGTGTCTCCTCCTTATGAATTATCTTTAATCTAGAAAAGAACTTTAGCCTTCCAGTGATGCATGTGTTTCGCTTTCCCAAGTTGACAGTGCTGCTGATCAAGTGTGTTGTTTGGTGCCACAGGAGCGCAGTTTAAGAGGAAAGTGAGTTTATAAATTATTATTAATCCCTCGGCATCCACAGGTGCAGGTGGGTGATAATTTGGTCTCCTCCACTGTATGAATTATTCACAGATTTGTTAGAATTTGTAGGTACACATTAAATGATTCTCCTGTACCCAGGAAAAAACACAAAACAAAAAACCATGCCTCTGCTCCAAAGTGAAAAGCCAATACATATTCTCGTAATGATTTGAGGGATTATATCTTAGAGCTTTGGGTCATGGTGATCTGTCTAAAGAATTTGAGGAAAGAGAAGGTGTTTAACATGATGGAGAAACACTTATAAAAACAATAAAGAAAAATTTAATAGGAATTAATGAATTTAGTACTACTTGGAAGCTGGTCTGACATAGATATATATTCCTCTTGCAGGCAGTTTGTTGGAAATGATGAGTGATCATGTCCTAATGATGTTTTGAAAGCCATAAAATGAAGTGTGTTCCACTTTGTGGATGACCCTTGGCTCTAAATTCCAAGAGATGACAGTTACTGGGCACATCAGTGAGGGGACAGAGGGGAAACTGGCACACAGTGCCACTGTAATCGCTGTGAAACTATGTCATCTGTTTGATTTTAGCAGCAGACTCTCCAAGAAACCCGAGGAAACTGTAACCAGGAATGGGTGGGAATAGATAAACAGAAGTGTTTTCATTGTTCTTTATGGAAGTAACTGATGTATTTATAGCTCCTGGTCTTTTGCTGAGGTGCTGGATCACGTGAGGTATCTGTTTTGCTCTGTGTCCATTTGTTGTGATTGATTTCTTCTGGTAGTTTGGCTATCTGCAGTCCAATTCGTGTGCCTCCACTAATACTGTGGTGTTGTAAGAGAATCCACTTAGATTAGCAGCTCTGTGACTGCTCCTCTTTGTCACCTCATTTTTTGAGGTAGAGATGCCAACCAAACAAGCAATAGTCATGATTCTTGCAGATCTCTAGGGATGTGTTCGGTCAGAAATATCCTTGAAGACAAGGATTTCCTTTGAAAATAGTTTCTGAACAGAGATCAGACATACATCTTAAAACTCCATCCCAATAGCATGACAACCCGTGGGAAAAACATTTGGGAAGTCTTCACTGTTGGAAGTCATCTCTTTCCAACACAAAGAGATAGCATTAATGAATCAGCTTGCTAAAAGACTGAGAGTCCTTTTCAAGTGTGAGGTTCAGAGATTTTAAATTTAATTTATAGTGCAAGATCTGATTTCAGGTACGCAGACCTGTTGTGTCTTCACTTGCACTAACTACAATGAAGATGCAATCGTCAATAGGGAAACTAGAAGTGTTATCTATAAAGATGTTGGCTGGTAGATCATCACTCCTTTTACTCTGCAACAGAGGTGCTATATCCAGATTTGAACATCACACTTTCAGGAAGAGAAGGATCAATCAGAGGGAGCCTTGAGGAGGAAACTGAGAGGGCAAGGTCTAGAAAACTTGTGGTCACTCAAAAACACTCCAAAGAACAGACCGACAGGGCACACAATAGTAGTCTTCAAATGCTTAAAAAGATATTGCAACATATAGGAAAATTTTTTTTCCTGTATGGACGGGATATTCTGCAGCACAGGAGGTTCAGGATGGACTTTGGTAAAGCTTGCTAATGATAAAGACAGCAAAGCCTCAGTGAAAGTGCATCCAGTGGCATGGCTGTGGAGTCTACATTAATGAATGTTAAAAACAAGCCAGCAAAGGGACTGTCTGGAATAGCTATAATTAATAGGTGTTGTTATCTCTGTCTTGCTGCCTTCAGTCCCTTCTTAAAACATGATATGATATTTTTCTGTTTTATATAATGTATTTTTCTCTTGAAACGTTGTTAGTGGATTGTGTGTATTAAATTACAGTCATTTGTCAGTAAATTGCCCTTCCATGTTCTGTTATTAATGGTATCGTGCAGCTCTAATGTGAAGGCCATAATGCATACTGGGAGCTTTATCAGGCCATAAAAGCATGTAGGAAGTCCTCATGCTAACAAGCTACAGCTTGAATTATAACCAGGTGCAAAGCATGAGATGGAATATAGTAATTTTTGCAGAAGCCAAGTTTTCCTTAAAAAGCTGTGACCTGAAAGATGTCTTTTGAGTCCAGGTATCAATATGCTCTTTGAGGAACTCTAACTAAGGCTGGAGATGGCAAGTTTTACCAGGTTTCTTTCTGGTTAGTGAAGGATTGTAGCTTAAAAATCTTAGTAAATTTGTGCTCAGAAATTATCTGTTGAGAGAAATGAGAGAAAGGAGAATAATGCAACACAGCCATGTTGGCTTTGCTCTTACACATGGTTTGACTCTGTGGAGGACATCATTCTTCAGCCTGTCAAAGTCCAGCAAACGGCAAAAAGTTCTGATGAGCAGATATTCCTTTTATGAGCAGACAATGCCCAAAGGAAAATTCTCTACCGAGAACTGACTGCAGACAACAGCACTGGAGTTCTAAGCGTTTCTGATATCTCTGAAGGATTTGGGTCTTTTTTATAGTATCTTAATTATAAAAGCTTTGTCTTTAGGATTGCTCTTAATTGAATACACTTGTGTAATGTATTCCTGGTGTGGGTTTCCCAACTCCAGCCAACACTGGCTAGCCAGAGGTGTTCCCTGCAGGCTGAAAATCATTTAGGGTGTTTTTTTTTAGTACATGCTTAACATTTTGTACACCAATGCATCAACTGTTTGATTTGAATCCATCAAGTGGAGATATCAAATGCACTTGGTGATCCTTATGGATCCCTTCTAACTTGAAATATTCTACAATTTCATCTTCTGTGTAGAAAGCTCACTAACAAGAATGCACACTTAAAGCTGGGCTCACAGCTCCTACTCTTCAATGCTCTTTCACTGCTTGAGATTCAAGCTCAGAAAGATGGGGATGAAAACTGAGACAACCTTAACAGGAAGTATTAGCCTAATTTGCAAACCTTTGCAGTGGTGCTGAAACAGTCCTTACAGGAGAGTAAAGAAATGCAGCCTGCGCTGGAGACAAACAAGAATCAAATGCCCACAGTGTCTTCCCTTGGCACAGCTTCCTCTGCGCTGGCACAGGCGTCTGATGAACAAATGTCTCTGATCCCAGGGGGAAATTTCCATCCCATCTGGTGTAGCTCCACAGCCATAGCTGTCAAACAGGGGAGTGGAGGCTGCTTAGCATGAATGACTTTGCCCATGGAGCCTTCTTGTTGCACACTTTACCTGTCATGCTGCACCTTCAGCAAAGACCAACCTCTGAAATGGGTTTTTACAAAGTCTTCTGTGGAGGAAAGAAAAAGTGTGGCTTTGAACAAATGCCATAAGATGGAAAGTCATGTCTGTTTCTTGTTTTGATTCCACTGCCTGGCCAGTTTAGAGGCTGTGTGCAGTTCGTCAGAATACACTGCTTTCACCCCATCTTAGCAGGGGAAATAGAATAATACTACTTGTCACTACATTGCTGATAAAAGAAGTTTGTCTCTCATGGTTGGGCATGATACTGAAGCCTTGGCTGAAAGGCTTTTTTTTTTTTTGCTTTAAACATGGTGAAGGGAACAGAAGATGGAAAAAATAAAGTAATTTTGATTGCAGTAGAGTTGTCTGGTTTTATTGCTTTGATTTTTTTACATAAGTTGACCAAAAGGGAAATAAAATTTGACAGCTATTTTCTAATGGGGTCAGTAAATATGCAATAGGTTTTTTGAAGTTTAAGATTTTGGGTGATGAATGCACCTAGAAGCCTTGGAGTTTGTCATTTTTGTGTGATTTATCCTCTCTCCAACTCCACAATGAAATATAGTTTTTAAAAAAAAATTAAAAATCTGTAATTCAGTGCTGCTTCAGAGGCTTTTCCTTTAGCTCTGAACGGGTTACTAATTGCAGAGATTTGATAGCTCTTGGGTATTCATCACATGTACTTGCCCTTACTTTAGATATTTAATTTAGTTGCAAAATAGTTCTTTGTGAATTAGTAATTGCAATAATTGCTGTTAATAACCTGGCAAGGTAGTTGGCCTTTGACACTGGGGGAAAAAAGTGATAGTAAGATAGCTCTTGCCTGAAGACTTAGAGAGCTGTAGAACATTAGGGGCTGGGGGCGGATGCGGGTGGGTGGTGAGGAACAGAATACCAGAAACAAGTCCTCATGACAGGCATCTTGGGGTGTTTGCATTTGGGATTTATGCAACAGGCTTATGCAATTTGGTTGTACTTCTTTACAGAAGAAGTGTGTCAGAAGAAGAAGGTGTCAGATGCAAAAGAAATAATAGGGAGGATGAGGAAGATGAAAGCAGAAGAATGTGAAATGACAGGCATTTGGGAATATTTTGGAAGCAGAACAAAGCCTTGTGCTGAGAGCAGTATCAGTGGTGGCTCATGTGACAGCAGAGCAGAAAGTGTTTTTCCATGGCTAGGCTGCCCATCTCAGCTAGAATAGGTCATCTCCACTAAGGTATGATCATCCTACAGTGGAATGGAAGGGGTGGGCTTCCCAAAGCAGTCAAACAGGAAGAATTACAAGACAGTGGGAATTTTGGTGGTAACTATTACCCCACAGTGGCCTCGTAGCTTGTCTTCTTTTTTTCTGAGGCTAGCTCTTCCTCTGCTTCTCCCCTGATGCTGCCTAAAACACCAGTGATTTTGAGAAGCCAAATCCAGGACACGGTTATGGATAAAAAAGTACAGGGAGAGGTGTGTGCCAAAGGCTGATGCTGCTGCATCCGCAGCCCCGCAGCTGCTGCTGCAGCCATGGCTGGACAGGATTGGGTGTGAGGGCACCTGAGCCAGAGGGACTGGAGATGTAGGCTAGGGCTCACTGGGGCTCTCAGGAGCTGCCTGCTCCTCCCTGTGTCTCTGCCAGTCTCCAGCCTTCTCAGGCAAGAACTGACTGTCATAACTTTTGAGTCAGCAGGTGCTGTTTCTGGCTTGGGACACGTGCATGTTGTGTTTTTGTTCTAACCGAGGATCAAGGTTGTTCCCCCTTCTTGACCATCTTGCTTGTCTTGTGTGGTGGTTAACAAAGCAGACAGAATACAGAGAAGAGGGACATTAGGGACTGCAAACTAAGCCTTGTTTGTAGTTCAGCCCTTCCCTGCCCTCACCAGTGCTGTGTGAGTGCTGTGGCCACCAGAGGCTGGAGAGGTCACCCTGTCTCTGGCAGCACCTGGCAGCAAGACACCCTAGCTCTGGCATCAAAATTCATGTCCAGACTGATGCAGCCAACGGCTAATCAGGACACAAAGATCCCTGGCCTAGCTAATGAACTGCTCAACATAATTTCTTTCACTTCATTAGAGAGGAGAAGCATCTTTCCTCACTTCTTGGTGGAACTGGAAAAATATAGTATCTAATTATTCTTCTGCCTGAGAGTAGAATTTAAATCCTATTCTATCCTTCAAAACAAGAGTATGCATCTCATTCATAGAAATTAAAACCTTCCTTATTCACTCAATGAGGAAAAAAATTCAACTCTGCCTATCCCAAGCTGTCAAAGCATGCAAGAGCTGCATATAGATTGTGGGTACCATTAGAAAGCATTAGTGTCTAATTGCTTCAACATGGACCACAAGGGAGGGTGAAAGTTATCTATTCCTGGGGCTGCTGCTGTTTCATTTGTCAATAGGCACGTCAGCCTTCAGCACTCATTTTTTCTGTGAAAGAATATGACTGATTAATAAACGTGTGTTCCTTTTTAGACAATCACAGAATGTTGGAGTATTTCTGTAGCAAATTCTTACTGGAGAATCTCAGAAACAATTTTTTCCTTACTAATACAAGGGGAATAAAAATCTATTTCAACACTCCTCAGTTTTTAAAACCTGGGCTGCTAAAGACTTCGTATGTCTTTTTTTCACTTGCAGTATAGTCATTTGAATATGTGACCTCCAAGTTCTGTACGGAAGTTGTAGCTTGAAAGGTGCCATAGCAATCCAAGGGATGGCAAGACCAGACTATGTATAGAGCAAGTGGAAATGATTCACTGGCTTTTAAATCCAAAGTAGTGGCCTTTGTGTGGCTGTTGAGTTTGTGAACAACAGAAAGTCAATGGCTTTGATTTTAGAAAGAATGCAATACCTCAATAAAACACAGCAATGTGTCCTTCTGTGATGTTCTGGAACACAGCAAGTGTTTAATATGATTTTCTTCCACCTGAACAAATACTGCCAATTTATTTTTGGACACTTACAATTTGCTCCTATATAATTTCTCTTTCTTTGCTTCTATGTCACTCTACTATATGTCAAGTATTCCTTGATGAAAAGGGATACTTATTGAAAAAGAAATCTGATCAGGAACGTAAACCCTTAAAAAATGAGACTTGATGCGGTGCGAGAAAGTTTGTAGCAGATCAGAGCAATGGTCTGTGTAATTGCCAAGTCAATCAAGCCATGAAACAGAAGGCAAAGGCTTTGATTTCTACTGCTCCCATTCACAAGTACATGCTGGGCTGTCATTGCTTTCAGCTCCTACCCTTAAAATCTCTTGAGCTGCCTTTCTGCTGCTGATTCATACTAGTAGAAATAAATCTGCAGTAAGAGCATTAATGTATGTTTTGAAATCACACCCATTAAATTGTTTTTCAGAAAAAGAAGCAAGATTTAAAGGAACAATTTTTTTTTTCCCAGACATTTGACAAGAGACACCTTGTGTGACTTTGTAGGCTTTGATATTTAATTACTAGAAGAGGTATATTTTGTTTTCTTTTCATTATTTTTTTCCACTGAGACAGTCAATCTTATCAGTTGATTTCTCTAGGTTATCAGGGATATGTTCAGATAGAGAGTAGTTTTTGAAGCAAATCTACATACAAAATGTTCTGCTACTGTCTGATCTTTAACAATCAAATAAACTTGGTGTACAGGATCTATCTTCACCTTCAGATTGATTTCTTTAGATTCTTTTTTTTTATTATTATTTCTTATAGAAGGAAAACATGACAAGTTAGACAGTGTTCCAGAACTAGCTCAACTCAGCAGAAAAGGACTATTTGCTTCTTGACTCCTGTGGTCTGTTTTATCCCCAGTTAAGTTTTCAAGGAGTGATGTGAAAAGCCTTTAACACTGTCATGTTTTATGGTAGTAAATCATCTCCTGAGCAACCTCACAGTGTAGACACAAAGACTTAATGCATAAACTTAACATCACATTGATGACTTTAAAGCTTATTGCCCCAGACAATAACCAGAGAAGGGTTAGTGTTACAAAGCTGTTCGGTTCACTCTCAGAAAAAAAATTAAGGATTTTTGGCAATCAGCCTAGGACCTTACCAAACAACCTGAGAGAAAAAAGATTACTTTCCTTTGCTGCCTTCTTGAGGGGTGGGGTGGAGTCAGTGGAGTTCAAATGAGCCTTGGAAGCAGGAAATGTAAATGTCTCTTGCTTGGACCAGACCGGACAAAGGCAGGCCACCGCAACAAGTGCTGCCTCATGGACAAAGTTCTGCCCATTAGACAAAACCACACGGCAAAAGGATGAGGTTGAAATATTCCTCTAGAGACCAGGACTGGGACTCCAAGGACAGTGACTCCACAGCTTCTCTGGGCATCATTTCCCAGTGCTTGACCACCCTCACTGTAAAGAGATTTTATTTTTTCTGTCAAGGATAAACTCCTGCATTTCAGTTTGTACTCACTGCCTCTTGTTGACAAATAACAACAAACTTCTTCCATGTTCTAACACATCTGCTGACATTAATTTTATTTTCTTTTTATGTCCTAATTTTTCTCTTTTCTATTTACACTCCTAGACTTTTATTTGACTGTTGGGTTTATTGATTCAACTTGTTCTTTTAGGCTGCAGTCATGTAACTTTAAAATTCCTTTGTTTTGCTGGGAACTTCTCCTCCTGTGAGGTGAAGGGTAACAGAAATTGTAAAACATACTTTTTCCACGTACAAGCAGCAGAAGTAAAGGTTTGGGTCCTGCAATGAGTTGGTAGCATGTAAAAAATAGCGGCCTTGGTCGTACTTACCAAAGATGCTTTTTTGCCAGTGTGTTGCTTTCCCTGTTTTGTTTTCTTTTCTTTAGAATTCGTCTCTCAGTCCCTCCTATGGTTTGATCTTTGCATATGACCACCCAGTTCTTTTCTCTAGACTAGAGAAGATTTTTGTTGTTATTATTACTAACACTGTGGGGTGTACCTTTAAACCTTTTATATGTGACTTTTCAGAAGATTAACAATGCATAGATTACCTTGAAGACTGCATATTTTGGGGAACTTACTTTCAGGTAAAAAAGAAAATCAATTTTAAAAAAATACCAGGTAAAATCCTATTTTTACTCTTAAGCACTCTTGAAAAATAGCTCCCATCACTTGGAATGGAGTAAAAAATCAATCTTTTTTTAGATTTCATCAGAGTGATTATGCAATGTTATATATACTACCAAAAAAGCAGGAACAGATTTTAACCCTTTTTGTAGAATTTACAACATATTTAATAAATGTAAAGGTATATATTGATTTTTTAAGAGGTAATTACCCTTGCAGAAGACAGAAGGATTGCTGCCTTGACTTTGCATCCTTTAAAAACCTAATTAGCAATCTGATCTGCCAGTCCATTTGAATTTGAGAAAAATATTAACCACTTAGCTTAGAACTACATTTCCATTTCCTAGAAATGATGTTTTCTTCTGCAGAAAAAAAAAAAACTTCTTTATTTTTTATGAATTAACTACTTTTCCCCTTCTGTGCTTTGCTTCTGCGCTGTCTTTGTGGGAAAACTGAAGTCACAGCTAGAATGCTTGGCAACAGAAGCAATGGACTTGATATTTATATTTGCACTGTAACACATGGACATCTGTTCTCTCTACCCTTTAGAAGATATTGCTTCTGAGGACTGATATTTGGCTTTTTCAGCTGTGGGCTGCTGCTGCTACGTGAGGTTAGTGGGAGCCTTGGAAAGGACTTCACTGTAGCCCATGGGGTGGCTCCTGCCCAGCAGGTACCCCATGACAGACAGGAGGATAGATGGACAGACAGGGGGCTCTTTTTCCAGCCCAGGGGCCGAGGCAGTGCTGGGTTGGCCTCCTTGTAGTGTTGGGGCAGAGATGAGTGACCCAGAGCCCTCTTTCCAGCTCGCTGCTGATTTGCAGAGATTGGGACGTAATCCCTTCCTTCTGCCTGTTTCCTTACACTTAAAACAAGAATACTGGAACCAGCCTATTTTGATCAATTACTTTGAGCTCTACTGAAGGAAAAGTGCCGGTGGCAGAGCTTTTCATCAGTACGACATTCACCTGCAAAAGTCAGAGGTCCAAGGAAATTTCAGTAGCACAGGAAGGATGCACTAAGACAGAGATTAGTATTTGTGACAGCTGCAGCTGGTCGGCAAGCTGCACAGATAAATCGGCCATAACAGACCTCAACTCGACCAGCCTAGTTTGATAAAGAGTACAAATAAATGAGTCCTTGGGTATGATAATGATAGGTTGGATTAAACTCAAACAGGGGACCGCAGCCAATCCCATTGGATCATGAATGCAGGCATCTAATTGGCCAGTGAGCTGGGCGGAGCCAAGACCCCAACCAATCAGGTGTGTAAGCACGGGAAATTTGGAGCCCCTGTACAAGGGGGTGCCCATCAATGAAGGTTGGCTGTTGTCGCGTGAACTCAAGTGTGTTCTGACGCGTGCCTGTCTCCAAAACTGCAACAAATGCAAAAAGTGTTCACCCTCAGTATCTGTAAGTGCCTAATCAAGTCAGTTATTTTCCTTCTGATTTAGGGTGAGATTTTCATGGCAGTCAGCTTTCTGTAAAAAAGCAGTTTTGAATGAACAGGTGGGCTGGCATGTCTGCACTTTGTCTTTTCCTTTGGGAGCTTAGTACCTGTTATCCCAAAATACTAGTTCCCTCTGTTAAAAGTTTCATAGGAGCTCAGTCTTCCTGGTGCTGGGTTCAATTCCCAAACACACATTCATACAGCAGCTGAATTACACAGCTTTTTTGGATGTGGATGCTGCACTATTTCATATCTTCCTTCTTTAAAGTATGTTTAAGGCCTGAACCCTGAACTGTGACAATAAAAATACCTCACAGATGATACCAGGATGAGATGGGAGTACCTGCTCCTGGCTAGCACTGAAACTGTGTTGCCTGTCCTTAGGGCAAATGCAGCAGATAAGCCTGTTCTCTTGCTGAAGAGATGTTGGATAGTTTGCATACCTACTCCTGTGTTATTCCAAGGAGGTAACAGGTGTAGATACCCAAAGGCAAAACAAAAGTGGTGAGAGGACTCTATGCAGGGACCTTTTCATAAGCCACAGGAGCCAGGCTTCACCCAATAAGCTGCCCTGCCTCAGAGTGTAGGTTGATTTGGGCTTCAAGAAGTTGCTTTGTGGCATTTCTGCCCAAGTAAAAGCATTTTTGAGGGGTAGGCTGAAGGGTAGGAAGTAGCACAGGGAAGATGGAAGGAATGTATCACGCTGGTTTCTTCCCACAATTATGTAATTTAATTTTCAAGTGCCATCTAAGATGACACTGGAGTTTGCAATGCCCAGATATTTGTCTAGCAGAGGTTAGCTCGTCCTTCCCTCCTAACTACAGCACTGTGCATTTCCACCACCTCTGCAGTACTCCCTGCCTAAAAATGGGACATCTTGAATGAGCACCAAGCATGGGGATGAGGGGAGACAAAATTATTTCTATTCAGTGGGAGGTGGGGAGGTTACATTGTTCCTGTATTGTAAGGCTGGCTTGCAGTGCTCAGGAAACAGCAGAAACAACAGTAGGAAAGAAAAATGCTGCATAAAAAGTGAGACAGGGCATTTCACAATGGCTGTCATTCAATGATAACCTTGACATGAAATGTTTGGGAACTGATTCATGGATTTACAACTCATTTCACTGAACAAAGAAAAAAAAAAGGCACAGACTTCTCTGTGAGGAGTTCTTGAAAGCATTGATGCGCTGCTTTTCACCTTGGGAAAGCATCCTCTCCTCCCCTGTACACACCTATGCCAGCTGGTAATTGCCTGAGCTGGAGATGTGCCACAGGCTGGCACTTCATGGTCCTTCATCTAGTTCAGAGGTTATTCATCCCCAACTGAGTGTCCTAGAAATTACAGCAAACAGTGCAACAGAGCACTGTGGTAACAAAACAGTCCCTTCCCAGCTCAGAGCCTTGGGGAAGGAGGAGGCAGAGCCAATGAATCAGGGTGCCATGAACATCTGAGGGGATTGACTGACAGCTGCAGCTCCCTTGTGGTGGGGAAACCTCAATGCACGTCCTCAGCATGCAGCAAAAGGGCGCCCGTGTTTCCCACTGAGTCCTCTGAAACCTGACTGGAGAGGGGAGAAAGAGCATCAGGCATCAATCTCTTCCCTGTCCTTTCTTTGGTGACTAATGCTTATGGAATCTCAATTGCATTGTGTAGTTTAAAACCATCAACATGGAAACATGGCAGCTTGTTTCAGCACCAACAAAACTAACCTACTTTTATCAATTTATTGGACTTTTTGAAGGCAAAGGTATAATCCTTCTAATTAGGGGAAAAAAATATTAAGTTAGCAACCAATCTGAGAAATTAACTATTTGTTTAGCCCAATTTCATATCGTTATTGCAGGTGGTGCCAAGCTGTTTTAGTTCAATTTTGTTAGCACAAAGCATAATCTTAGCCATGTTAATCTGGAGTTTGATTGCTATCTTTAAGCCTCTTTTGTAATCGGCAAAATTCTGAGGAAAAAGCCTATGACAGAAGCTTCCAATAAATATAATTGCTTGCAGACTAAAACATCTAAACAAATCTCTGCCTGAGACAGGTAAATCTTGTGGTAGTAAATAAATGTAAAATGGTGAATAGGAGCTGTAGATTGGCTATTTCATCAGCTGAACAGCTTAATGAAATAGTTAATTTAGGATTCTGTCCACAAAGCTTGGACTAAAACTCTCATGGTAAATCTGCATCATGCATCGATGGCCTTGGTAAAATTAGTTTCATTGTTTTGTGGGATTACATATCTGATGAACAAGAGAAATTGAGTTGATACAGTTCACTTGCATTTCTCTGAGACATTTGGCTACAAATGCCATATGATATCTAATTTTTGGCTTTGAATAAAAACTCCAAAACAGAAATACCCTAGCTAGATCATTGTAAGAGATGGTCCGAAGATCCTTCATCTGCCTCACAACCGTCTTGAGGACAGAGGCTGAGACCCTGAACTAGAGAGCCCTTCCTCAACAGACTGTGCAAGAGTTTCTGGCCTGGTCAAAGGTGGATGCATGCCAGGGATTGTTCTCAAACGCAGGTGTGCTGGTGTCATGGTGCCCTGGTCCGAATGGACGCTGATCGATAGCTGACACCTGCGGCTCGAGGGGAACGCTACGCCTGCTGCTCGAGAAGAAAGAGCAAGACTCAACACGAGACCCCCCACCTGTTGGCCAGAAGCCACTCGCTTTGAAAAGGGTATAAAAAGAGACCTTGGGACAGTGGTCCCTTGAGATCTCCCCACGGAAGGAAGACGCGCGAGGACCTCGTCTCGTCCACTGGTAGCTATAACCCCCCTTTTTCCTCTCCTCTCTCTCCCCCCTTTATCTCTCTCCCTCTCTATGTTACATAATCTATTGTTGGCCCTCAATAAAGTGTATTGTTGCTGTGAGTAAAAATTCAGTCTCTTGCTGTTGTGCCTCTTGTACCCTGAGATCAAACGAACCCATCACGAATCCCACCTGAGCTGATCGTGACAGATCATACAAGGTGTTACCAAGAAATTGATAAATTCAGAACTGGTTTGTTTACTGGCATTCCTCAGCCTGTCAATAGGAGGTCATTTGTGAGTTCACAGTGATGATTTTTTCCTGATTTAGCATTGTTGGAAGTTCCTGCCATTTTGCCAATGATTTGAAATCCAAGGCAACATATAGCTTGGAAGAGACAGGGTAGCAAACATTAGATATGTGGTTACAGAGACACTAATCAAGATTGTCTACTTGTGTGGCTTCACATGGCAGAGTATTCCTTCCCTTTAGTTCTGCAGCTTTATGCCTGCTCAGGGATTGCATCAGACCAAGAGGCTGGGGCTGTGAGAGGTCCTGCCAGGCTGCCCTGGTAGCCAGCTTCGGTGTGTGTGCTGTGCTGGGATCATCTGGGTATGCTTGGTCTGCCCAGCTTTTTGTTCTTGTTGGCCCTTCAACCTCCAGCAATACAATCTTAGGGACTGACTGAAGATTTTGGTTCTCTCTTTCCCTCTTCACATTAAAAAATATTCTGGGAAGTTTAACTGTGTTTGCTCACTGAACTGTCACTATTGTAGGGGTATTTGCTGGGGGATGAAGACAACAGATGATAGTTACAGTTTTCAGTTCCAGGCAACCTTTGGGAATATCTTGGCATCGGTCTTCCAGTACTACCTTTAATTTTACAATATATACAAATAATGTGCATGCTTTGTGGGAAGAATTCCTTATGTATCTTGCTTGTGACACCTAAGACCTGAACTCCGCTCTCTTCATCTCCAAAGTCCCTGCAACTTCCTAAGCTGAAGGAAAACACACATTTCTGCAAGTAGCAGACTTTGCAGGCAGCCCAGAGATAGAACCAAAGATGATGCATCTTTGTTCAAAAAGGTGTGATAAGTTTGGGGATTTTTTATTGCTGTCTTACTTCCCTTCCAGGGATTAGAAATAAACATTTCATGAAATAGACTGATGACTGATGATTGGAAGAAGACCAGGCAAATCTGTTTCTTTTGAGAAGCAGATTTCTAGCCACTACAACACTTACTTGAAGCTGCAGCTGCACACCTTTCTACATCTTCATTTCAGTAGCTGATGCAATTAAGTTATTTTGGTGAATCACTTGCTAATTTTCTGCACTATAATTGCTTGATAGAACATATTTTTAGAGATATGACCTCTCTGAAGCTCGTGACTGCGGCTTAAGATATCTGTTCTTGTGATGTGGGAAATACATTCTACTCCATTAAGGTCAAATGAATTGTCAAATGAATTGGGGCAGGGTCTGCAGCCAAAGAATTTATACTGTTTAACTGTTTTTTGAGAGCCACCTGCATGAATTTCTAACTTTCAAATAAGTCACCACTTGGGAGATCATTGATGACACAGCCACTTGTCTCAAAATTCAGTTGCTTAATCTTTATTGAACTTGATGCGCAAACATTTAAATGATAATTGAGACATTAATTAAAATACTGTGCCTGTACTCCTGGTTCAGTATTAAAAGGAAAGTCTAAATAATTTAATGACAATTTGGGGAGTTACAGGTACAGATTTTTTGTAGACTTGTAAGAAAGAAGGGTTTATTCGGATGTTTGAACATTGCTGCTGCTGCCGTCTACTGCTCCAAATATCTCCAGCTGATCCCCTGGCTTTACAAAGGCGTCACTAAGATTCCACTCACCACAGTTGTCTAGCTAGAGCCAGGACATTATAATTATTCTGTGAGCAAAGCAGAAGTATGGGGCCTTGGTTTTGTTTTGCCCTTTCTAGTCACTTTCATTGTGCAGTCTTAACACTATTCATCCATGTCTGCATTTTTAAGTTCACCTTCATAAAACATGATCTGGCTTGTGACTGCAATCAAGTTGTCTAATTCTATATTTTAAATTATTCCCTATTACCCTCGTAGCCATTCCAAATAAATTAGTGGCTTCTTCCTACATTTTCCACCCTGCCCTTTAGCATTGCTCGTGTACATCCCCACATTTCTGCTTTTTTTCCCTACTGACACACTTGTGGCACCTGTAAAGGTGTGAGGATATTAGACCTAATCAAAATGTCTCAAGCTCTTTAGTAAGTTGCATATGACTGTATTCACAAATGTGAATTTAGATTACTATTCTCCCAGTGCAGTCACTTATCTCTGCTCCCCTGTCCAGGAACCAGAAAAGTGAAAATCATGCTTGGCACTTCAGCAGGGATCTCAGGGTAGGTAAAAATTTCCTCATTGCCAGAGATTTGTGCCCTGTGCAGAACAGATTTGTCAACAGGGCCTGCAAAATACTTACAAGCTTGGTACAGCGCCAATTTTGCTTCTTCCTTTCCTATCCTTTCCGTACCAACGGTGTGCAGCAGATCAATTTCCTTCACTGGGGGGAGTCAGGAACTGCTATGGGAACAGATGCTAAGGAAGCAGATGGGACAAGAGTCAGTTTGGAGCAATGACAATTCTGTAACCTTTTGGTGTCCGCCTGAGATTGCAACTTCCCCTGTATTCCGTAGCAGAAGGCAAGTCCGGGCACAGGACAAAGTCCAGACTTAGCACTGTGCTCAAGCAGGGGTAGGTGGCAGCTGGGCTTCTCGAGCACAGCGTGGTGGCCCTGAAAAGGCAGTTCATGCTCGAGTGGGGCTTTTTATGCATTAGGTTACAGCCTGTATTGCAGGCAGGATCTCAGGCTTTTTTCAGGAGTTTGGTCTTGCAGGGCTTGTCAGCCCAGCAGTGCTGTGAGCTCTTGTTTCACACATGCTGAAACAGACACTCTGTGAACTGATCAAAAGTTGCTTCTCTAGTTATGGACATCAACTCCTACACTGATTTGTGAGCCTGAATGAGAAGTGTGTGTCCCAGGCCACCCAGAAGGTCTGGGGCAGAACAAGGTGTGACATGTAGATACACAACCTCCCAGCCTCCGACAACAGGCAGCTCTCCTCCACTTCCACAGGGGCAAAGACAGGATTTTTATTCCTGTTTGTCTTTTGTTAGGGGGAAAGGGCATGCTTGGTGTTCAAAAACACGTTTGTGATTTCACATTTTGTATGGGGAAAAAAAAAAAGAACAAACTATGGTTCTCCACTATGATTAATCTGGATGGTTCGTAGTAGAGTGGAGAACTTCAGAAGTCTAAGGATTTAAGTCTTCAGCAGCAAAATTTGATTTGTTCCTTCAGCTAGGTAAAATTCCATTTAGATGCACTCAGTTAAAAATCAGGATTTAAAACATTTAATAAGGTTACAGGGAGTTCCTGTGTATGCATCCCGAATATCCTGTGTAGTTTATTCAGGATGCATTACGAAAGATTTATTATGTCAAACTACAGGGTTAAGGCCAAACAAGTGCTTTTTGGATCAAATATTTATTCTTTCTGGTGACTGATAAACAAGAAGAGTGTGAAGATTGAGAGGTACTCTGCATTTTATTTAAAAATGTACTTCAGACCTGGACAAGAGATCGTCAAAATAATTTCTATTTTTTCAACCTGATCTTTACCTTGAAATATGTTTTAGTTAATGGAATTTCCTCTTCTGTAGTTGACTGTTAGCACAGAATCTGACTAAAAAGATGCCTTCCTATGCATGATTTATTTACCAGGGAGCCAATGATAACATATGAGAACATACCAGAATGTGTTTGGTCCCACTGTGATGAGAAGTCTTAAGAGCAATGGCATAGATGTGATGGGACTGGAAATAAAAATGCATGTAATTATGCATTTAGTGTACGTGTTCACAGAACTCCTGTAGATTTTCTTTATTAAGTGACTGTCACCTGAGAAGCAGTAGAAGAGCAAAAATAGATGACTTTGTACAGCACACCTTGGTGCGCTGTATTACTCTTCAGCATAAGATTTTACCCTGTGTCTCAGGCCAACATGAATCATAGTGAAGGGAAGCTGACAGCTTCCTAATGCTCTTTTTGCATGTACCTGCCTATCCTCTTACCTTCAATTCATCCAAAACCAAAAATTAAACTAAACCAAACCCCAATGAGATGCCTGCCTGTAATGTTTTTCTGTAGACCTAAGCCAGAGACTTTTCCTAGGGTGCTGTATGTTGGGTAAATTGGAATAAAAATGCTGTCCAGCTGATGGCTTATGCTGGCAGCACCTGTAATCTTATCAAACTTCAGGCTCTTCATGGTGCTAAGTGGAAGCTAATGCCAAGTGTGCCTGAGTGTGTTACCAGCTGTCATGCTGAGCTTGAGAAGCATGATTAAAGCATTTCACTGCAGGAAGCTGGGTCACAGTGTAGGGTTGCTGTGATTTTCTGTGGTGGACACAGACCAGGCTCCTCTGAGGAGATGTGATCAGAACTGAGCTTTGCAGTCCACTACAGTGGTCAAGGTTCCTAATGTGACACTTGTCATTGGCCAACTCAGAAACATTCTCTAAGATGGAAGAGCAGTTTGGAGAGTTATTACAATGTTAGCACAATATTACAATATATGTCACTGTCAGACATTGTGCACTGCTGATTTACAGCTTTAAAAAAATCGTTATTGCTTGAGAAGGTTGATATCAGCTGATAAAGCTGATCTGTGTCATTCTGAGAAGCCCAGCCTCATCCTAAAAACTTGTGGAGGAACAGGGATGGGTCAGCAGTTGGCAGTTTGGAAAAAGTGTCACAACCTGTGAACATGTTTTCTTGCATCATGACTACTAGGAGACGAAGATGAAAACCAGCTTATAAGGATGCAGAAAACAATTACAGAGGAAATGCTGAGTGTCAGAAAATGGGAGAGAAGCAACACCAGGGTCCAGAACACCTTTGGGTGCTGCAACCACCAGAAACCTCCTGAAATCACTCAGCCCCACTCAACTCAAACTGCTTTTAGTAATAAACAGGTAACTAAAATTCAAGCGCTGCCTTTACAAAGCCTCTTGGTTTCAGAGAAGCGGATCACTGTCTGACAGTTCGCTGGGAGGTTTTTCTTCCAAGATTGCTTCCCTCCTTCGCGGAGCTGCTTGGAGAGCAGCTCGCATGCTGGCAAGGCTGTACCAGCCAGGCGTTTACTCCTACAAGTGCCACCTGCTCTGCCGAAAGCCTCGCCGCGCCGAAGCCGCCCGCATCTTTGTGCCTGATCTGCAGGGCGGCTCCTCACATCGGGCTCGGCTGCTCTCCCACGACAGGACCAGTTTGCGGAGCCCTTTGGCTCAGGAGCACTTGGCAACCTCCGGAATGCATTGCGCTAGGCAGCGGGCACGCACACGTCCAGGGGTGCTGCTGCGCCCGTCCCGTGTGCTCCCCACGGCCCGGGTGAGCCTCCGGGGCACTCGCTGTGCAGCTGGCACAGCCCTCAGGCACCACAGCTGGAGCAATCGCCGCCGGTGGTTTAGCAGGAGAACACATCGCAGCCAAAGTCGAAGGCTGAATTGAGATATCAGTGGGGGAGGCGGCTATTATGTTCCTGCTCTCTTTAAAAACCATTCTGAGACTTGTAAGGTATTGTGTTGTGCTTGTTGCTGGATTTAAGACTGCTGCCTGTCAGGCGGTGAAGGTCACTTTGTGCTTTCCTCTTTAAAGCAAGCTGCTGTTTATATTACCAAGAGACCAGCAGTGCTCACTAACTCTTGGCATGTTAACCTGGGAAGCATATTCTCTCCTAGGGAAAAGGTCTCCCATGCATTCCCTTAGGACCTGTATAGTTGGAGAGTTGTATACCATGTAGGTGTCAAGCCCAATCAGAGCTTCCTTGTCAGGATGTGTTAGGGCAGCTGCCTGCAATTTGTGTGACAGTGCACGTCTCTGCCAATAAACTACTTTTGCTCTCCCTTACGCCGTGTCTGCCGTCTGCAGGGCTGTTGGAATGCTGCCAGGAAGAGAGAGCAACTGCATGCAGAGGTGTCTGGGTGGCACCTCTTGTAATCTGTGCTGTGCACGGTGTATTGATTGGCTTTGTGGATGGATCCCAGGGGTGAGCACGAACATCACGTACCAGGGCATGACATTTTAATCAGAGGCATGTTTAACTACTGAAAGCAGCTCAGGTAATGTCTGCTTTAAAAAAAAAAAAAAAAAAAAATTGCACCAAAAGAAAACTAAAATGCATAAAGCTGTAGCAAGTGCAAATCAGTGACAGAAGTGAAGACACTGAAACAGAGTTTTTGCACGTGCATGTGCACAGACCATGGCTAAGCAGCAAAGCCTGCTCAGTGCAGTGCCATTCCTGTCTGCCAGCTGTAAAATCACTTGGCTCAGAGGATAAAAAGGTGTTCTGCAGGAGATGAGGCTGGCAAGAAGCAAGAGAGATTTAAAAAAAGGTAGATGGAGATTTCTCTATATTTGCAATAATAAAGAGTTGTGAGAAAAATGGAGTTCTTTTGGGGTTGGTGTGCCAGCTAGTCCCACCAACATTTTGAGTAAGGGTTGAAAAATGACCACCTCAGAAGCATCAGGGAAGGTTGTCCTCCTCCTCAGCCTGTAACACGCTGTGTGGTAGAGTTTACCCTTCTGTAGTAAAGTCTCAGGATCCCTGAAGAGCTCTGTTAACCTTGAAATCTGTGTAGTAGGTTACTTTCTACCTGCAAAGTAGAAAGCACCACTTATTCACAGGCATGAATGACACCAAATCTAGTCCAGAGGTAGACTTGAAAGGACATTTGTCTGCTGTTTGTGGGAATTTAACTGAGAGTAAGCTTCTGAAATACCGAATCAGAGAGAATAGTAAAATTATTCCCAAAGTGCTGCCTGCCTGCTAATTGCTGGCTATCTCCTTTTGTGAAAAGAAGCAAGAGAAAGAGTTCATGCGCGTGAAAGTGATTGCCGACTTCTGGGGAAAGCTGTTGTCTTTCTTCTCTTGATTTTGGATGCTTAAAATGAGGAAAGCAACATATCAGACTGGAGAGAGAGGAAAAACAGTCAATGTTACCTTGGTATCTGATGATCAAAGGTAGGACCCCCTCTCTGCGGTGCGCTGAGAGTGGCACCGCGCCTGCTTCCTGCGGGAGCTGCTCTTAGAACAGGCAATGTCCCTTCGCTCCTGTGTCGCCGCACAGATCAGGAGCTGTCTGCCTGCCTTGGGAGGGCAGGGTATTTAGCTCTTCCCAAGAGAAACAGGGCAGCTTAACCAGTTATTCTCTGCCCATGAAAAAAAGCAGGAAGATACGTGTCAGAGAATGATTATTCCCTGGGTACTGACATGGCTGACATGTATTTTCTTGTGAAGATCCAGTGAGCTACAGCTATTAAGTAGCAGGAAATTATGAAATTTGTGGCCAGCTTTCCTACTTAGCTTTTTTTGGTCATTTTAAAAGTCTGTGATTTTGTTCTGACTACTATACTTTAAACACAGAAAATAACAGAAGCTAAGAGGAAAATGGTTTGTTCTTTACATTCAGTTACCACTTTACTGTGTGCATTTTAACACTTCAAAATGTACTGGTTCTGTCTGGCATTTCCATCATGTTGGAGTTCCTGTATGCCCCTCATGTTCCTAATAAGGCACAAAGTATAGAGAACATAAATGACAGGAAATAGGCTGAAGGTTTTTTTTAAATGACCAAAATAATATATATTTAAAGCTCTAGCCTAAGGTTACTGCACAACAAAGCAGGCAAAGTCTCTTTCATCTGCAGTTTACTTGGAAACTAGCACCAAATTTCAGTCTCCCCAGGTGACAGAAAACAGCAGAGAGTTCCCAGTACAAAAGCAGAGACCTAGTCATGCACCATCCAGCCCTGTAGAGTTTATTTTCTAAGAATCCAGTGACACCTTTCTTTGCAGAAGTAAAGCAGACGAGGGCAGGACAGTCAGAGAGCAAATGAGATAAAAGAAAATTGAGAAAAAATTAAAACCAGTCTATATTGTGAAGATATTAGGTGAGGGTGTTAGAGTACCTGATGTGAGAGACCTTAATCGGGACACGCATAACATTTTCCTTCACCTCACCAAAGGGCTGCACTGACTCTTCCATCAGAAATTATGAACAGCGTCAGCTCATCTGAGTTGTTAATATACATCACACCTTTTGTATGAATTTTTGCCAGAACTATGGAGCAATTTTCTGAGATGAGAATTATTTTTGTCACCTGTAAATTGCACTTTTGTGAGGAGCCATACTGAGGAAAAGGTAGGTGAGATGTTGGTGGGGTGAGCTGGTGCACCAAGGCTGCACAGCTGACAAATGAGATTTCTGACAAGGAGACGCATAGAGAAAAAAAAAAGAAAAAGAACCAAGTTCAATTCCTGGTGACTTGAACAGACTGCTGAAATTGCAGGCTGTCATTGGGAAAATCCTGTTTTTCAGACACAAATGGACAGTGGACATTGACATGAAAATGCCAGCATGAGTCAATCTCTGAGTTATGTTTTTAGGTGTAAATAGTCTTTACCTGGGTCTCGGCAAAGGGTTAAGACAGGGTTTCAGCAAAGCTCATGGTTACTGCTTACATTACAAGGCATGTTCAGGACCCATAATTCCAACTGCAGTTTTCACAAGCAGTATGCATTGAAGCTGCTGTGTAAGTATACATAAATACATGTATACGTGGTGAAGCCCCCTGAGAACCATTAAATCCGTTTGGAGAGATGAATGGTAATCAAAAGAACTTGCTCATATTCCACCTGCAGAGTTGCACGTGGGGAGGAAATAAAAACAAACAAAAAAAATGCTATCTAAAGCTCCAGATTTCTCATTCCTTACCTATGGAGGTCCTTTGTATCTTACCAGAAAGTGTTATTGGAAATCTTCAGCAGCAAAGGGTCTGTGCAAGTATCAAGATTTCTTTTGTTCTTTCTGGTGCATGGCAGTGTTGCTACATGATGATGGAGCAGAAGCAGCCCAAAGGCTTTTTGTATTGTGTGGACACATGGTATTGGCACATTAATCTGTTCCTTGGGCTTGAACTTCCATTAAGTCAACTCATACTGTAGTACTAAAAATGTAACAAAATTGAATTTGGGGAAGGCAAAACTGATAAGAGATTTGCTGCTACTGGGAGTGTGAATCAGACCTTTTCTGCAGCAAAGTTGCGAACATTATCTGAATGTTGAGTACACAGAGACAATGAACTTCATTTCTTGGTTATAGCTCTGATCTGATAGTGGGGAGTATCTGTTTCTGTACTTTAGCTATTGTCTGCAAACTGGCAACGAAGGGAACTATCCAAGATGCTTTTGATAACTTTCAGGCAGGACAGCACAATGAACATAGCAGCTCTAGATGTATGCTCTGATACCAAGCAGTGAGTGCTTTTTGAGATAGTGAGGTGGATTTTGTTCATATTTAAGCAATACCTTGGACTATCATTTCTGAGACATTTTTATGTCTACCTTTGAGCTGAAATGTGTTAATCTAATGAGTGGGTAGAGAAAATGAGTTACTATGGGAACAACATCTTTTTCTAACTTACTGGCCCAGCTGGTTGCTTTGGCAATCAAAGCACTCCTCGAAATGGAGCAAGGCCACCAGAGACAAACGTGCATTTCAATCTTAAAAGGAGCATTTGGGGTTGGGCTTGGAGTGTGAAGGATAACAGCAGACCTCTGGGAGCTGCATCACGTGCTTAAAGCAGAGAGAGGAGGGGGAGTGTGTATCTGACTGTGATAAGGAGACAGAAACTTACCTGCTGGGAAGGAAACAAAGGCTCTGCTTCTGGGTTTCTTGGGGTGTAACTGATGAATGATAAGGACAGCTGTTAAAGCCTAAAGCTGTTAAAGCCTAAAGCTTTTAAATCTGTTCTGGTGGCCATTAATAAGGTATTTCACCATTAAACAACTCTATGAGCTGATTTTGCCTCCTGTTTCTTTCTGTAAGCTCAGAGAAGAAGCCATCAGTATGAAAAGCATGGGTATGTCTTCCCCTGACCTGGACTGCAGCGGTGGCTCGTGACTCTGGAGGAGTTGTTGTCTGGGAAGCATCATCCTGTATTGGTGTTAAATTTCCTCTGTTTGAACCTTCCTACAAACATAAGGCATGGGGGGAGGGAAAAGCTGAATTTCTTATTAATGCTCATTAAGGGGAGAACTTTTCACTGAATGGGAAAGTGTTAATCTTCTCTTATTTGATTCCTGTCTTTGGCCTATTGCCTGAACAAGGCAAAGGGAAAAACCTGTGGGCATCCTGCCTCCCTTCAGCTCACTGCCTCTCGGCAGCATGTGAGCATTGGGTGAGTGCTCACCCCAGCTTCAACACCTACAGGTGAACAGGAAATAGTTCCTCTGGGCAGTTTCTTTGGTACCTACATTCCTCACTGGGTAATGTGTGTCTTTTTTGCCTACTTTCTCAGGAAAAGCACCTTACAATTTATGTGGTTAAATCGAATCAAGATCTAAGCATTTTGATCTGCTTTTTTTAAAATGAAAAGTAATTGAACAATTAATGAAACACATTCTGGATCAGTATCAACTATGAAATACAATACTAGACATGCAAGCATTATCAAACACCTATGACTTGCTGGATTTCTAACTGGGTTTTGGCCACCACTCTCCTATTCCTGCAGTTTCTCTCCACAGTCACAAATTTTTGTACCTTCTTAGTTTTTTTCAAGTTGATTCCTGCCCTCAAGATCTCTTAGCAATCCCTTGCCTGCTGTGTAGCCAGGCTGACAGTCAACCTAAGGCAGATTAATCATTGGTAATTTCTTCCCAGCACTGTGAGCTTTTGGGTGATGCCTTCTCAGACAGCTGCAGGTCTTACACCACCCCAAGTTATGTCAATGTTGTTCTCCTCGTGGCTGCTGCTATCCAGGAATCATTGTGGGTGTGTGTGGATCCTGCCCTCAGACTGGTCCCTGCCCTATTTGTGTCACTGGGGCAGCACTGCTCTGCCTCTGGCCCTGGTGCTTGGATTCTTCTGATTTCTGTGTTGTTATGGTGTCCCTACAATTAGAACTTCATCTCTCTGGTGCTGTTTCTGAAGTTTAATGTTCTGCTCATTGCATGAACTCATTTATTTGCTAATTTTATGTGTATGCATCTCTATTGGAAACCTCAGGGACTTGCCTAACTTTGAGCTCACCTGCCCAAGAGCCCCTAGCTGGAGTGGGCTAGGCTGCTTTTTCATGTGTAAGTGGGAAGCGTCTCACTGTCTTTTGTGCCACAGGTACATCCCTGGGCCAGGTAGGGTCACAGTATGGATTTGAACACAACTGAGGCTGCCTTTTTCCCCGTTTGAGCCCCACTGATGAAAACAACAGCAATAACTCCAGTACCCTTAGCTCAGTGTTGCATCACCTGCATTCCAGTCTGCAGAAGTGCAACTGCAGCACCTCCCTGCCTGCCTTCTGCAACCATGCATCTCCACCTCTGGCATGTTCCCAAGCTCCCCTCTGGAGAGGTTTCTATGATGCAAAGAGGTCAATAATACAAATAATTAATGTCAAGTGGCTGTCAGTAGATATTAGGTCTGAAAACATAGCACATGTAAGCCCATATTAGTTAATTGCATCCCACTCCGAAATTTGAACATTAAGCAAACTGGGACGGATGGTATGGTGATAATGATCAATGCTTTTTTTTTCCTGGGAGATGTTGAGAAGCAGAGCAGCTTTGACACAGCTAAGTCCTTACTCAGTTGGTTTATCTCTCCCTTCTTCTGAAATTGAATTTTTAAATATTTGGTAGTTAATGGTGTAAAGCTTACTTTACAGAAAGTTGAGGTGCACACTCTTAATATTAAAAATTCCTTTAATGTATTTATTTAAAATACAAAAAGAAGAATTACACAGGAAAGCAACAAAAGAGAAACTAAATTTTTATCTCAACACACAGGCAGCTTTTTCATGTGATATGATCCATGTTCTTGCTATTTATATTTCACACTTAGTCCTTGAATCTGATGCATTTAGCCCAATCCAATTCCCTGCTCTCAGAAGCATTTCGTCAAGGTGGAGGAGCAGGGATCTCATCCTGGCACACGCAGGAGAGAGCAATAGCAAACAAGGCATGTCAGACCAACACCACCACCATGTTAGATCTTTCCCATGTAAAGATCTTTCCCATACAGACATATTGATGTCTATATTGATTTATGGGGTAGGAGCTGTTGGAATTTTTTATGATATTTCTAAAGCAGATATCTGATAGTGTCAACTTTTCAACGTTGCAAAGGCTTTTTACAAATAAAAAAGAGCTATGGGAATAAAATCAAAAGACTTTTAAAGTCCCTGATTTTTAGTATACAAAATAATCTCACTAAAATGAGCAGGAAGGGATACATGGGGGAACAGAGTAATGTATTTTTGCCTTCCAAATAATACAGATATTTACTCGGCTGTAGAAACATTTCAATATGAGTTTATTTTCTTTGCACGCTTGATATGACACAAGTCCAGGCTGCTGCCCACACCAGTCCCTGCCTCTCTTTCCTGCCACTTCCCTCCCAGAAGGTCTAGGTCCCAGTGAGAGTGCAGTGAACAGAGGGCACTTTCCCAGGGCAGTTCCGAGGGCACAGAGCTGTCACCGTGGGGAGGCTGCAGAGGAGTGAGGTGGCTGAGGGCAGGGAGAGCCTGGGACAAATCTCTAAGTGGTTAAGAGTCAAGGAGCCTGCCTGTTAGGTGCCACTGAACTGACTCTGTTGCTATGAAAATAAGGAACGTTCTCCAAACTGAGATCTCAACTTTGGTCATGCTGGATATTCTTCCAGCTAAGCAGCAGAGAGCACAACAGTTTCTCAGAAATTGCTCTGTGGAGTCCCTTTGGATGCTGAGAAACTGAGCAGTTGTTCTTTAGTCTCTAGTGGAGTAGCCAGTGTTATTGAATGCAGTAATTCCTACAATTACTCATGACTGATTTATCACTTGATTGTAGGAATTCAATTTAAATAGATTTTTTTCCATCTCCCTTGCTCCCTAATTGATTATTTTTTTGAATGCTGAATCTTTGAGATTCTCTCATAAAGCAGATTAAAGTCATTATAGCTGTGTGCTTTTTAATCATTCTGCTGTATAATTACTGTTGCTGCCACTGTCTTCTGGTTTACACTGCTTCTTTATTAGCAACTCTTATTGCCGGAAGCGTCAAACATTTAATAATCTGTCAAGGTGGTAATTTTTTGTGGTTTTGATTTTTATTTTTTTTTTTAACTGAAGACCTTTTCAGAGATATCTTCAAGCACCTGGCCTGCCCAGATGCTTTAATATTCACTTATCTCTGTCTGGTTGGCCTCATGTTATTTTTAATTGCCCTTCTTCTGGATAACCAAAGTTACCCATTCATCATAGAGAGAATGTAAATAAGTCACATGTGACTGCATCAGGCAGTGGGAAAATAGACTGTCCAGAAACAGCAATGAGGCTGATGGCCAGAGATGATGCATAGGCTGTCTGTTGGCACTAGCAAAAGAACATTATTGGAGCCTGATACAGCATTCATAGTAAATGCAGGTTGTAGTGGTTTCCATGCTATGAAAGGATTATACCCCAATTTCTTCTTTTTAATGCTTTTTGGGGTTTCCATTGAGGGTCTCTGCAGGAATACAGCCATCCTTCTCCCTGAGCTCCCGGAGGCTTTTCCCATATGGCGTATGCTAGCTCTAGAGTAGCTTGCCTTTCTCAAAAGCCAGGAAAAGCCAAACAGTTCCTAGGTGGTATTTTATATCTGTAAGAGGCCCTTGGACTGCAGTTCTGGGTCTCCGAGACACAGAGCTGAGTGGAAATCTCTGCGCTGTGGCCCCCTGAGGAGCCTGAGGAGCCCTGTTCCTGCTGTGTGTCCATCAGCCTTCACTCGTCGCTGAGGGGCACCTCTGAGTGATGGTGTTTTGCAACAGTGACAGCAGTGTCCTCTGGGGTCACAGCCATGAGCTGCAGCACTGCCCAGTTGGCGTGCAGTGCACAGCCAGGACACCCTGTGTCCCACTGGAACAAGGCACCGTTGGCTCTGCTGCAGCAGCTGCTCTTCACCCAAAATATCCACTGGGGCTGGCAGCCTGGCCCCCACATGTGCCTTTGGGCCCCACCACAGGCATGGGACCTCAGAGGTCGGCCAGCATTCTCCAAGGCATCTTCTCATGTGTCTCTGAGGTGTTTGGAGAAGGGACAGCAGCAGGAAGAGCTGGAAGAAGTGAACAGTTCAGTATAGATCTCTGAAAGTGGGGTCACGGGGGCCTGTTGGTAAGTAAAGGACTGTGGTGGTGGGGAAAGTGTTTTATTCTCCCCATCCTCAGGGACAGGACAAAATTAAGTGGGTTCCTCTGGTCTGGATATAAGAATAAAATTCTTGGTGAAGAAAGAGGGTGAAGCTTGGGAACAGAGCGTCTGGGGACCTGGTGGTATTTCAGCTGCTGGTTGTTTCAAAGGAGTGCCTGAAACATCAGTCTGTGGAATCTGACATACATGGAATGGGCTCCTCCCTTCCTGCAGGCAGATGGGTCAGGCTGGCCCTTAATTCCCTTTCCCCTCTGCTCTCTCTCTGTGGAAGTGCAAGCCAGAGGGAACAGAAATGCTGGGATTTGCATATACATCTCCCCTGAAGATCAAAGCAAAAACACAGAGTAAAGGTTTTGACACACAACAGAAAAGAATTAAATCCAAAGACATCAATCATTTATGACTGAAAAGAAGGAACAATCAGTAATTGCTTGTGGAAAATAAGATACTTATTTATATTTTAAATTACATCTTACAGATTTGTGTTTTCTTTGCTTTATAGTTGTTTGTTGGGGAAATCGTTACTTTACTTTTTCCTAGCATTCCTTCAAACATTTTGGGATAAACTTTTTCATTAATGGCAATGACTGTCTGCATTTCTTTTAACACCTTGTCTGTGCCTTATTTTATCTTGTCAGAGGAAACCAGCAGATAGATAAGCAATTCTTACGGTTTTTCTTGTCTGTATGATTATCCAGACAGGATTTTGACAATTTCGGTATAATAGCCTCCTCTCTGAAAGTCTTTGATTGTACTAAAACATATTCTGTAGTGCTAATTTTTTAACCTTCTAGAGTTCATTATTTGGACAGATAAAAATTGAGTTTAAAATGACCTAACAGGTCATCTTGTCAAGGTATAATCTAGTTAAAATTTTCTCAAATTGAATTAAGTGGGCTGTATGCTGTGTATTGATTTAAAAAAATCTTCTTAGCGTAGTCATATGATAAGACTCTTGACATGATTTTTTTTTTTTTCTGCTTTGACAGAGCTGTTTTTACAGAAACTTCAGCATTTTGTTTTGTAAAACTGTCACCATCTTGATGGCTTCTCAGTTGTATAAGAATTTGACCTCTAGACCAATCGTGTGTTTGGAGAAAACACAACTGCAAAGTTATCTACTCCTTTGCCACTTGTGAATGTGGTCCTCATATTACATTGACATGAAGAAGCTGAAGGCTGCTTTGGATTATCTTCTGAAGGACTGATGTTGTGGCCTTAATTCAAATGCATTCTTTGCACTTTCAAAACAGAAATTTTTGTAAGTTCTGTTTTCAAATGTTCTTTTTGCCCTGATAATTATAATTCTTAGTTCAGTTCTTTTTAGCCTGGAACAAAACCAAAGAAAGAAATAGTTAAATAGTATTTCTTTCTACTTTTTTTTCTACTCCTCTACTATTACTACTATGAGGAGACAACTTCAGCCATGACTCATATTTCTGGAAGGTGGGCAAAAGTCAGAAAAGTTGAATTCAAGATCTGCTCTGTGGTGTTGGATAAGTAGGAGGCTACCAACTTCATCACTCCTTATCCATTCCCATCTGTGTCTTTCCTCTGCAAAATCTTTGTTTTGTGGACTTGGGAACTCTACAGCCATAGCCTCCTGTCAGTCTTTATGTCCCTGAGTTGTTCAGTGACCTCTTATGGGAGAAGAGGAAAAGGTTTGATGCCTCAGCATCGATTGATTGCCAAAATAGGTGGTGAAAGAGAAACAAAAGGAAAGTGGAGTCCGGATGTCTCTGCAGGGACAGCGTTATAAGTCTTCCTGTGGACCTTAAAACGAAATTTGAATGTCCACAAGCATGGTGAGTATTTGACCTTCTCCAATTGCTTTGCTTTTAAAGAAGGTAATTTCAATAGTGATACTGGTTTTCTGATGGTCTTTGGCTCATCTACAAAAACTGCTCATCTGAGTTGATTGAGGAGGAAGGCAACAGGTTGTTTGGGGGGTCAGGGGAGAGGCTATTAAAAAACATAAAAAATTTATTTGGGTTTATATCTTAAGTGTTGAAAATACCATACATAAAAGCTTTTCTGGTATGCAGATCCTGCTCTTTTAAAAAAGAAGTTATTTGGTTTCAAAAAAAAATAAAAATAAATCCAGTTGTCCTTTCTTTAGAAAAAAATGTTTTGTGGCAAACCTGAAGTTGACAGTATTTGTTCAATTCACTATAATTACTAGAAATGCTTCATCTATTCAAAAGTTTTTATGACACCCTCAGGGACTGTTAGGCTTTAGTATAAGCTAGTTTTATCTCTAATTTTTCTCTCAGATGATTTCCCCTTCTGTTTTTTTTCAACATGTCTAGATTTTGTTATTATAGTGTTAATTTTTTCACTTGAAAAAGTAACAGCAAAGCAATGGGTGTGTCAAATCTTTTGTCTAAATTCCTAGGGTCCAGTTCTTATGCAGAGCTAAGCTATTTTTTGCTAAAATGTTGCCGGTTTGCTAGTGAACAAACTCATTCAATCAATAGTTCCTGTTTGATAGACTAAATAAATGATGTTGTGCTATGTGATAATCTCTGAGTTTTCCCACCACCTGACAGAAGGCTCATACTGAAGTGGGAGTGCAGAAATGGAGGAATTGACAGGCCCAGACAAATGAACAATTAACTTGGTGTACTGAGGTCTGTGGCAAGGAATAAGGCAATGGAATAAGGTAGAATACGTGCCTGGAATATCAAAATCTTACATGCTAGTTTAAAGTGTCCCAGGAGAACTGCTGGACAGATACTGCATGAAAAGCGGATGATATTCCTGTTACAGCAGATTAGATGGCTTATCAGCAGCCTAAAACTTGGAAATATAGGAGAATGAGGCCAGAACACTTTGGAAAAAGGAACCTATGTATATATATTTCTAAAGCAATAATCTGCTTATTTTCAGCAAATATGTTTTGAAGCAACCTCTGGTCAAAGGGGAAGAGGCCTGAGTTGTTGCAAGAAGTGAAACGTGGGAGTTTTCAGCAGCAGGTCGCAGCCTGGTTGGTGGTGCCAACAATTTTACAAGTCAGAGATTTCAAATATTGCCATTATCCAGCCACATCTGCGGTGTCACAAGTGGCAAAGTGACAATGAGAAGTGGGTATATTCAAGGTATCTCTTGCTTATGTCTTACATTCATACTGTAAAACGTTTGATTCTTTTGGTTCTTATTTTAGTAATTTCCCACTTCAGAAAAAGAAAATGTGTTATCAACAAAGTGCACTGCCTTGCACCTTTAGTTGGGACAGATAAGATGCATCACCAAATGCTTGAGCAGATGTAGAAGCATTGCTAAAGAAATGGGCCCTTATGGCGATCTGATTTCAATTTTGGGATAAGTAAATGTGTTTGCTTTGGCATTACTTTTTTTTTCTTCTGGATGTATTTTTTCCCATAACTGCCAATAAATTGCAAATAGGATGATAGAAAAGGAACTGCATTGTGAGTCATAAATAGGATTATTGACTAAATAGCAGTTGTAGGATCTACGCTGCCAATGTGTAAGCAAGAAAGCATATCTTGACTGTACAATTTTATTTCTATTTTCATAGAAGCAGCAGTTAAAAAAATCATTATCGTGTGTGTCTCAGCTAATCATGTTTGATTTGGATGTTACTGGGATGCAATAAACAGGAAGCCCCAGGGTGCCATTTTACTAAGACAGTTTTCAGAGAGGAACCACAGTTTCTGCAGCAAAGCGCTGCTGATTTACATGGATTTTCTTGTCATATGTTTTGGCAAAATGTATCAGCTTATGCTTCTTAGCATCAACAAATAATACTTGACTTGCAAACGAGCTCCTTGACAAGTACCCAGCCACAGGAGGTTTGGAGACTTGACTGTATAAAAAAGACTTTCATTTCACCAGTTTCTGAACTGGCACTGTCCCTGCCATGGTTGTCTGCAGCCTCTTGCTGATCCCTGCTCTTGATTCTTGGATTTTGAAGCTATTCGGCCTGTTATCTTTCACCAAATTCCAAGCAATGAAAATTAAACATTTATTCTTTCAATTTCCATGTAAATGCCTTAAAGGGCTCTCAAGCTCATTTGTGCTCTCATGTTTGAAATTATTCTTCTCTACCATGTGACATTTGTATCTTTACCCTCACAATGTAGGCCTTTCAAAATGTTCACCTTTTAAAGAAAAGAGGCAGCTTACTTTGTATTTTTCCTGCGCAGCCTTCTTGTTCATAATGAGCTTAAATATAAGGAGCATAAACCCATCTGGAAATAAAATTATGCACTAGGTTCACTAAAAAAAAGTAATTACATTATAATCAAACTGTCACTTTATGAGATAGTGGGAGATGAAATACACTACATGCTGACAAAAGAAGAGGATGACTTACTCCTTTAAACATCATCCACGGCACAAAGCAGTGGAGAAAATGTGAATTATGTACAGTGTAACCAGGAAAGCCTCTGGAGCCAGGCAGGTGAACCTCAGCAGTAGGACCAGGGAGACAGATGTGCTTTCTTCTGGTGGCATGGGGAAACCTTCAGCTTATGCAGCCCAATACATGTGCAGGCTTCTACCATCAACAGACTGACATCCCAAGGGTGTTTGGACACACGGTGGGAAACACTGACCTATGATTAGGAAATTCACTCCATTCCTGTGTCATGTTTTGCACAGAACTTCAGTCTGTGCTGCTGTGGCAGCTCTTGTATTACCGTCCTGGTTTGCTTCACCTGAAGCGAGCCCACCAAGCAGCCTGTACTCAGCAGAGACTGACTCCTGTCTCAGGTTAAACACGTGAGGGAATTGGGACAATCTGAACATGTGAGGAGTTGTCTTTGTTCACATTTTGCTGTATCTTATGGCCCTCTCAGCGTGCCCTACTGTGACTGGAAATGCCTTGGTTTAGGTGAAATCCATAGTCCTGTGTAAGCCCTAGGCAGACAGCAGCATTCAGGAGTGATTTTCTTCAGTCCTTCAGATCCTTTTTATATGAGCTGGTGTTGAATTAAGTCCTTCTTCCCTTCTGCCTTAATTTCTTTGAGATCTGTATCCGTTCCCTGTTTTCTGTTCTCCTCTGTCAGCAGTGGATCCTTTTCACAGGCAGATCCTTACTCTGGCACTTGACAATGGGTTGGTGGCAAGTGGTGGGAGTGAGAGTGGGGCACGGGGAAAGGGAGAGGAGCTGGAGATGGGAGTCTGGATGCCAGCCTTGTCATTCCATCAGGAGCCAGGGAAGGGGACAGGTTGGTGGCTGCAAGTTTATCCTCCTGGACAGACCAAAGCTGGTGAAAGATTGGTGCCCAGGAGAACTGCTCTTGCTGCCAGTAATGCATCTAATGAAAGAGAAATTTGTTCTCAGATAGGGGCTTTCTTCTGGTAACTGAAAAAAAGAGCTTCAGAAATATGAACAGGTTGAGATTCATGTTTTGTAGTCTGCTTTTTTTCTGTTCTAGAGATAGAGATGGTGACATACTGAGAGGTCCATGCTGTGTAAGAGGCACAGCTGATACCTTTATTCAGTGTCTTGCTTTTCATGCTATGAATACAGTGACAGAGCAGCACAGCTTGCTGTGCTGGCCGAGCACGGGATTACTTTCTATACACAAGTGGATAAAACCCACTTTGTGTATTCATGACACATCTATCTGGCAGGGTCCTGAGAGCCTAAGGAAAACAGAAGGTGGAGGAACTCACTGGAGACTTCCTGATACTACACCTTGCTTTTTCAAATTTAAATCCCCAATTTGTTTAAGTACCATTAATTTTTATTTCTTTTCTAAGAAAACTGGAAGAAGAACATGTTCCAAGAACAGGAACATGAAATAAAGCTTCATCAAAGAGAAATAATAATAAAGCCTTGTCCAAATGCTTGTGTTACTGTGTAGCCTCTGTTTTGACAGAAATAGCTTTTGTCAGAAACAGCTTTTGACAGCAGCTCTTCACAGATAAAAGCAACTGTTTTAAAGCTACTGTTCTTAACTTCTGGCATCAAATCTCAGCACAGGCAACCCCACTCATGATCTGCCAACAGTGTTTCACTGATGAGCTGTTAACTTGTGTATTGAAGGCCTAATGGACTCAAATTTAGCATTCTCATTCCCCATTTTGCTGCTGTTCCTGGCAAGAGACTTGGTTAAATTTCCATAGTCTTCTTTTCATTAAATTCATGCTCGTATAGCCACATATATCATGCAAGACATGATATGTATGTAAGAGATTTTGAATTAGAATAAAACTAACCAAACAAACAAAAAATCTCTAACAAACCTCAAACCAACCAAACAAAATAATCACTACTCTCATGAGAGAAGATAACAGGTAAGGTTTTCTCTGTCTGTGCAGATACTTCCATGAGGCCACAGTGGCCTGTTGGGCATAATAACGCTGTTTGGAGCAGAAACTCCACTCATCCCAGTGTATTGGGCAGTGTCAATTTTTCCCATGTTCTGCAGCATGTATGAAGGCAGGCTGCTGCTTTGTCTTCATGCCCATCTTGCTGCACACAACAAGGCTCACTGTTCACCCAAAATTCTTCTCAGCAGAGCCAAGGATGGAGTTTGTGCTCCCTGGTGGCTTTAAGTCCTTAAGAAAGCCGGAGGATTAACATATGCCACGCATATTCACTACCCTTGGGACCCATTACCTTCCTGGCTCTTTCTGCTCATATTTAAATTGAACTCAAGTTGCAATAAATGCT